>OY986948.1:2096426-2098926 GCA_963920595.1 Eimeria praecox
TGCGTCTCCGCTGCTGCTGCTGCTGCTGCTGCTGCTGTTGCTGCTGCATTCCTGCTGCTTCTCATGAGGCTCAGAGTTATCTGCTCCAATGCCTCTTTTAAGAAGCAACAGAAGAAAACACAATTTAAATAAAAGAGAGAATGTTGAACGGGCGTATCTGGGGATGGTTGAGTGGCTTGGGGGCCCCCCCCCCTCCGAGGGGCCCCCCTGGTAGGTAGCCTGGGGCTTGAGGGTAGAGTTTTTGCGTATTTGTTTATTTTGTTTATCTTTTTATCTTTAAACAATTATAAAACATTAAGATAGATGCTCTAAGACTCAAACAATCTCCCTCAGCTAGCAGATCGAGGGGCCCCTGTACCCTACAGCCACCGGGGGGGGGGGGGCCCCCACCCTCCCCTAAGTTTTATTGATTGAAGCTGCAGCAGCGTTTGAAGAAAATAATCTCAGATATCAAATATTCTAAGAACAAGTTTTATTAACCCTTAACGGTGCCACGCGGGAAGGGGAGGCGCCCGACCTGCTGCTGCTGCTGCTGCTGCTGCTGCTGCTGCTGTTGCTGCTGCTGCTGCTGCTGCAGCAGCTGCTGAAGATAATAAATAATACAACAGGAGAAGCAGAAGAGTAACCCTGAACACTACATGATAACGGATATACTCTCGAGACAGTCGGGGGCCCGAGGGGCCCCCAAAAACCCGCGAAAGATCCCCCAAGAACAGTTTGTTGCTGCTGCCAGCAGCAGCAACAGCAGCAGCAGCAGCAACAGCAGCAACAGCAGCAACAGCAGCAGCATTCAGATCAGTCATAACCACATCATCAAAGAAGATGGGAGAAAGAGAGATAATCGTAGCTGCTGTCCTTCCTCTCGGAATCTGTGGCTGCTGCAGCCGCTGCTGCTACGAGCGCAGCAGGTGTTTGCTGCAGTTGAATCCGACCTGCAGCAAACACTGCAGCAGCAGCAGCAGCACATATCTCCTGCTGCTGTGAGGGACCTACAAGCCTTTGCCGATCTCCTATCATCACTTGTTTGTAATCAGGAGGGGCCCCCCGAAGGGCTACAGGGGGGCCCCTCAGAGGGGCCCCTGAAGCAGCAGCATCTCTCAGCAGCAGCAGCAGCAGCAGCAGCAACACCCGGGGGAGATGTGAGCTGCCTCTCAACAGCTGCAGCAACAACAGCAACAACAGCAGCAGCAGCAGCAGCAGCACCAACAGCAGCAGCAGCATCTGCAGCATGGGCTCCTTCAACCCCATCTCCCCCTAGCACACAGATTCGGAGATTACAAGGAGGGAAGCCTCAGCAGCACGAGCTGCATCAGGTGCTGCAGCTGGAGGAGGAGGAGCAGCAAGAGCAGCAGCAGCAACACCACCAGCAGCAGCAGCAACAGCAGCAACAGCAGCAGCAGCAGCAGCAACAGCAGCAGCAGCACGCTGATCTCATAGGCGCTGCTCGCAGTGAGAAGAGACGAAGGGCCTCTTCTAAACAAACACAAGCAGCTGCAGCAGACTCAGCTGTAGCTGCTGCTGCATTGGCTGCTGCAGCACCAGCAGCAGCAGCAACACAGCAGAGCAGACGGAGACGAGACAGCCCGCGAGATGAAGCCACTGCTCCTCCTGCTGCAGCTTCTGCTGCTGCTGCTGCTGCTGTTGCTGCTGCTGCTGCTAGTGAGCCACCGGCTGCAGCAGCTGCAGCAGCTGCTGCACGGATGCCTAGGCCTCCCCCAGTAGCACCTCACCCCACACCGCCGCCTTCGCAAGCAGCAGCAGCAGCAGCAGCAGCAGCAGCAGCACCTCCTCCTCCCCCTCCGCCTCCTCCTCCTCCTCCTCCGATTCCTCCGCTTGCTGCAGTACCCCCGCCACCTCCCCCTCCTCCCTTGCCGTGTTGGGCTGCAGCAGGACCGCCTTCCCAAGCAGCAGCAGCAGCAGCAGCAGCAGCAGGCTCAGCAGCAGCAGCAGGAGGAGCAGCAGCAACCTCAGCAGCAACAGCAGCAGCAGCAGGAGGAGGAGCAGCAGCAGCAGCAGCAGTTGACTCGCGTCCATTGAGTACGGGTGCAGCAGCAGTATCAAATCTTTCTTCAGAGGCCCTCGCAGCATTCAACACACTCAGTGAGAAGGAGAGAGAGGAGACAATAGAAATACTAAATGCTTTGTCTCTTCCTTCTATTCTACCTTCAAGTCAACACCATACAGAAGACCCCTCGGGGGCCCCCATACCCTCGGGGGCCCCCATACCCTTGGGGGCCCCCATACCCTTGGGGGCCCCCAAACCCTTGGGGGCCCCGTCAAGCCTCTCTGATGGCCTGGATGGGGGTTTGAGGGAAGGAGCTATGATGAACCCGAGGCAGCAGCAACAGCAGCAACAGCAGCAACAGCAGCAGCAGCAGCAGCAAGACATGCTGCAGCGGCAATCGACAGGATTAAACAGTTCAAGCAAAGGAGATACTCCCCTGGGTACGAGGGCTTCCATGGCCTTCGAACGATATACAGGAGGGGGGCCCCCGGGGCC
>OY986948.1:2161426-2303926 GCA_963920595.1 Eimeria praecox
GCAGCTGAGCATAGAGCAGCGGCTGACACTGCAGCAGCAAATTGTGCGTGCTGTTCTTTCTACTGTCTCCGGAGCTAACTGTGTGAGTCTTTGTTGCCGTGGCTGTTTGCTGTCTTCTCCCTTTGCTGCTGCTGCTGCTGCTGCTCCTGCTGCTGCTGCTGCTGCTGCTGCCTCTGCGTTTGCTGCTGTGGGGCTTGCTTCTGCACCTGCAGCAGTAAGGGCCGCCGACCGGCGGCCCCTCAGTGTCTTATTTGCTTCATATGCTGCTGTTGCTGCTGCTGCTGCTGCTGATTCTGCTGCTGCTGCTGCTGCTGCTTCTATTACTGCTGCTGCTGCTTATGCTGCTGCTCCGCCGTTGCTGCAGCTAGGGGAGGGCAGCAGCTCAACGAATGCGACAGCAGCAGGATCGGACGAAGCAGGTCGAAGTGGAGCAGCAGCAGCAGCAACAGCAGCAGCAGCAGCAACAACAACAATAACAGCACCAGCAGCAGCAGGCATCAACCGCTGCAGCCCGGAGTTTCTGCGGATGCTCAGCGAGATGATTATGATGCTGCATAGTACAGGGGAGGCCGTCGTTGCTGCTGCTGCTGCTGCTGCTGCTGTATCTGCTGCTGGAGCAGCAGCTGCTGCTGAATCGCTGCAGCAGCCGCTTCCCTCAAGTGCAGCAACGGCAGCAGCAGCAGCAGCAGCAGCAGCAGCAGCAGTGAAAAGACACTCCAACAGTTTGGTCCTTGCTGCTGCTGCTTTTGCGAGGTGTCTGCAACATAGCAGCACCAGCGACCCCCAGGTGCTGCCAGCTTGCATTTGCTCTTGCTGCTGCTGCTGCTGCTGTTGCTGCTGCTGCTGCTGCAGGTTGCTAATTTCCTGGCTGCTGCTGCTGCTGTGCTGCTGTTTGCTGCTGCGGCTGCTGCCGTTTGTTTGCTGGCAGGGTGAAGGATAGCAACGGGTGAATGCTGCAACACTGCAGCAGCTGCTGCTGCCTCTACTCCAGCTGCTGTTGTTGCTGTTGCTTCCGCTGCAGCGAGCGATCCTGCTGCTGCTGTATCTGCTGCTGTTGCTGCTGCTGCTGCTGCTGCTGTTGCTGCTGAGTGTTTCAGGCTCACTGGGGTGTCTTCGGTCTTCTTGCTCGACTGTATGACTCTGCTGCTGCCTTCTTCTCGCGCTGCAGCGGCGCTGCAGCAGCAGCAAACGCAGCAGCAACCTTAACTGTAGAACAGGTCAGGCTACTGATGCCGCTGCAGCAACAGCAGCATCTGCACCTACATCTCAGATTGTCTTGCTGCTGCTGCTGCTGCTGCTGCTGCTGTTGCTGCTGCTGCTGCTAGCGAGGCTGTATGACTTGATGCTTGTGTCTTGCAGGTGCTGGTGCTGCTTCAGTGTCACTTGCTGCTGTTAGAGGGTTGTAGGCAGCAGCAGCTGCCGACAGGTGCAGCAGCAGCAGCTGCTGCTTCCCTTGAAGCTGGCATACCCCAGACAGCAGCAGCAGCAGCAGAAGCTGCTGCTGCTGCAGCAGCAGCAGCGACAGGCTCTCCATCTGCTGCTCAGCTGCTGCAAGATATTCAAAAGAGCCTTCGCTCTTGCAGTCTACGGACGGAATCGCTAGAAGGTAAACTTGCTGCTGCTGCTCGACTGCTGCTGCTGCTGCTGCTCGACTGCTGCTGCTGCTGCTGCTGCTGCTGCTCGACTGCTGCTGCTGCTGCTGCTGCTGCTCATCTCTTGCTGCTGCTCAGCGACTTAGTAAGAGCGGTTTCTTATGTTGCCTGCCGCCTCCCACGCTTGCTGCAGATAGTATAGCTGAAAGAAATCCTAGCAGCAGCAGCAGCAGCAGCAGCAATTGTTCTCCCTGCTGCACCTCGCATATGTTGTCAGCCTCAGGCGTATTTCTCTGCTTTTCTGTTTGCAGTTGTTGGAGCCGCGACACACCTCCTGAGCGCGATACAGAGGGCCTCTCAGCAGGGTCAGCAGCAGCAGCAGCAGCAGCAGCAGCAGCAGCAGCGACAGTAGCACATGGAGCAGCAGCAGCAGTAGCAGCAACAGAAAGCTTAGTTAGGGTGCGTCATTTAACAGACGTCCGCATGCAGCAGTATTCGTTTCGGTTGCTGTGCAATTGCTGCTGGTGCAGGCATTGGGGAGGCGGGGTCTGCTGCTGGTGCTCCTGGTGCTGCTGCTGCTGCTGATGCTGCTGCGCAGCAGCAGCATCAGCGAGTGTCTCTAATAGAACGCTTCATTAGCTGGCTACGTCCCCGGCTGCAACGTCGTGCTTAAAATGTGATTGTATGTATTTAAACACAGAGCAGTGCATGCAGAGGGGGGGGGGGGGGGGGTTGATGTTGTTCTGCTACTTGTGCTCTGCAGGGTGAAGGATTTGATTTAATAATAGTGTATATTGTATTTCTTGTTTTGTTAACAAATCAAAGATTGATGTCTTCCACAGCGTAGAGTGACACAGGGTCACCTGACTAGGAGATGTGCTTCGACGAGTTGTTGTTGTTGGTGTTGGTGTTGTGTTTACAGCTTAACTCTTCCTTGAAAAAGCCCCAAATTCGAGAATATATCAACACGGAAGAGATGCTGCTGCTGCTGCTGCTGCTGCTGCTGCTGCTGCTGTGGTTGCTGCAGCAGCAGCAGACTCGAGCTAGCCTGCTCCTCTCGGCTACCGGGGCGTCGCTGCAGCAGGCATCATATAGAGGATGTAGGTGTGTTTTAATATGCAATGTTATTACGTTTTTAAATGCTTTTAAATATATATTTAGTTTAATTTTATTAAATTATTTATTAAATATTAAATATCGTTACTACTTCATCCCCGGGATAGGGCTGACCAGCCACATACAGAAGCTGTCGTCACCTGCATCGACCATTGGCTCCGCGGCCGACGGTATATTGTTTGCATTCATTCTTTCAAGTTTTTAGAATATTTTTAATTTTCTTTTTTGTTTAAAGTGTTTAATAAATTCGTACAACAGATTCTCTATTTTACTGTGCTGTGTGTTGGCTGCTTTCGGACGGCATCACCAGCATCGATGCCCCTATCTATAATATAACCTCAGCAGCTACTACTACTGAGGAGGCACAACAACATATGTACGTTTTGTCTGATTTGAAACACCAACATCGGAAAGGAGAAAGACAACAAGCCCATCATTCTGATTTGATGTGTATACGATACTTGTTGTGATCTGAGGTGTATACGAACGATTCTCTAGGATATACATACACCAGTCATCACACCCGTAGCCGTGATGCGTTTCTTGAATGGCTGCCAGCAACAGCAGCAGATGCTGCTACTGCTGCTGCTATTAAATGCTGCAACCGCAGCATATGCACTCCACAGCAAGCCGTCACAGCAGCAGTTGTACCTGGGGGTTGAACAGTTGACTCCTCCGCAGAACAGCGAGCCCAGCAGCACGGCTGGCGTGCCACTCTCTCTCGCGTTGCTGCAGCAGCAGCAAGTAACAACAGGGTTAGACGATGCCCTTCTAAATATGACTGACGAGAAAGAGAAACCTTCTTTCTTCCAACACAGTGAGTGAGCAAGGAAACGCTACCTAGCAGCACATAGTATATGTTAAGTGTTATATATATATATATATATATATATATATATATATATATATTGATTTATCTGTTATTACAATGCTCTTCTTGTTTTTTTGTATAGGTGGATGGGTATTGCCTCAAGAATCAAAGCAAACAAGGGGGATGTTTAACTGGTATACAAACCCTTACACCTATGTCATTATTGGGGGGCTGGTGGGAGCCCTCGTCGGGTTAGGCATCTGGTGTATAGTTGCGTCGTATACCTTCAAAGCGTGAAGCAGCAGCAATAAGCTGCTGCATGCATGCAAACAGCAGCAGGTGTTTCTGTGTTCCTCTGTTTCGAGATGACAGCCACCAGAACACCGGAGTGCTGTTTACTACGACTCAATAGAGATTTAGCTCACCTGTAACAAATGATAAAGAAGACCCTAACAGCAGCAGCAGCAGCTCCAGCTGCTGCTGCTGCTGGAGATGCAAACCAGCAGCAGCTCCAGCTGCTGCTGGGGATGCAAAGCAGCAGCTGTCTCGCCCTTGACACCACGCCTGCTGCCACAGTTGGCGGTGGGGAGAAGCTGGTTTACGAGCTGCTTTCTTGTTTGCTGTTAATTACACTTTGTAAAAATTGACGTTTTGTTTTTTCTGAGGATATAACTCCCTCCCCTCCCTTCTAAGCGGTAAAACCATAAACCCTAAACCCTAAACCCTAAACCCGCTAATTTTTCAGGGGTTTCTTTGCAAACTGTTTTATTTTTTTAATTTAAAGATTAATATTTTGCTGCCTCGTCCCTTCTGACTATCGCCTGCTGGCTGCTTGCTCCCTCCTCTGATTTCCACTCCCCAACTGCTGATGCTCCCCCCGCCTCCTTCATTGCGTGAAGGGTATGTAGCCTCTCCAGCTATGGTGATGGGGGAAGACAGATGCATCAAAGTGGTATGATCAGCCGTGCGAGTCATCGCAGCAGGAAGAATACAACCGCTGCACTGAAAGCCAGTCTACCTAGCACGGACTCAACCTATAAGCGAAATGTCCAATAACTATGTATTGCAAGGCTGTGCTGCTCTCTGGTGCCTCTCTACATGTAGCCTTTTGCTAGGTAAAGCGGAAGCGGGAAGCCTAACCCTAAACCCTAAGAAGTAGGCAACTACAGGTTGGCATATTCATATCTATCATTACAACAGCATTGCTGGTGAAACGTTAGTTTCAGTATTGTGCCAGAGATTAATATGAAACAATAAGTTGAATCAAAACATATGAGTAAGGATGCATCCGGGTAGTCTTTTATGATAGGGAAGACGCCGGCATCCTGGAACAAGTGTAATAAGGCTATTTCGGTAAAAAATAAAACGACATAACGAGTTTAACTCACTTACTGGGAAAAGGGAGAACCAAACATGTACAAACTAGACGGCATCGAATACAGCTAAACGAGAACCTGAACTCCGAAACTAACATATTTGAATGTACTACTAGATATTATTATTAGCTATTGCAGCTCACCGGCTGGAGAAAGAAGTATAATAAATAACAAAAAGGCCCGAATATACAATATACAAGGAAAGCTTAGACACCGAGAGGTGAAGCATGAGGATTATATCAACGTTCTGCTGCCAAGGGATTGCTGCTCACGGCCTGGCTCAGAAAGAGAAACGCCACGGGTGCAGCGGGTATGAATGAGGTAGGTAGTTCTTTTAAAAAATATGCTCCACACTATTTAAAGTACCACAAACAAATATTTACCATCGTTTCCTCTGGCCGCTTAACGTAGAACATTCAACTCACAGCCTGCATGCAAATGGGGGATTGGTTTCTTCGCCTGCCACAAGGTAAGACCAACTCAGACGCTCTATGAATATATACTTGAGCATCCCGCAAAAACGTGTATGCAACGACTCAGAAGTGCTCTCCTTTCCTTAAAATATTCAACAACCTTACTGTCTGCATGCCTTCCACCGCTCAATCT
Organism: Eimeria praecox; assembly: GCA_963920595.1. Classification (NCBI taxonomy): domain Eukaryota; phylum Apicomplexa; class Conoidasida; order Eucoccidiorida; family Eimeriidae; genus Eimeria; species Eimeria praecox. The sequence goes on from OY986948.1 coordinate 2,166,928, forward strand.
CCGTCGAATACAAAACAAAACAACATATCCTGTGACGATGCCTGTGCTATCGTGCAGCGATTTAGCAACAAAGAGGTTCTAAGATTAAGATCCAAAATGTCTACAAACGCACCGTCTAAAGGCCCAACAAAAAACGCCAAAGGGATAGTTTTAGTGATACACGAGTACAAGCGGATCCGTCTCACAGGAAGAGGAAGCTGATAATGTCATTTTTCCTCTCCAGTGGGTAACAATCTTACTGTCTGCAACTCCGCCACCGATCAATACCCCCTCCCTTTAAATACAAACTTGCACTATCTGCCTTCCTGTGGCCGTGTCGTGCTTGTGCCGTGGTGTAGCGAAGGGGCTGCAGTGCGCGAACAAGTATACCCATGAAACCAGGTAAAACATTCATAAACTCACCGTCTGGAAGACAACAAAACCCGCGGAAAAATTCTTTATATTGAAATACCAATGCATGTGAACTTGCCCCTAAATTAAACTAAAAACTTCCTTCTCGTTTCCCTAGACTGGGGAAAAACCTTACTGTCTGCAAGTCATTCACCGCCCAATCCCCATCCAATACAACAATACAATGCATTGCGCGTCTTTTTGTTAATCTGTCTGTTCGAGAATGCAGTAATCCAGCAACAAACATACCCTTCAAATCAGATCAACAATACTAGTTAATGCGCCGATACGAGAAACTCGCTGAAGTGCTAGTTTAAGCCATATACCACTGCATGTGAATCTTTGTTGAAGGAGAAGTAAGCCACTGGCACATGTCATATCTATCTCGCATGGTAAAAAAAGCTTACTGGCTGCAAGCCATTCATCGTTCAAACCCCATTCAAGCCAATACAATACAGTGCATGCCTTCCTCTGAATCTGGCTGCTCAACGGTGCAGCAATGCATCTAATAAATCCTTCGAATCAAATCATAGTTAACTCGCCGATACAATAAACTCACGGAAATGGTAGTTTCAGTGGATTTTACCCCACTGCATGCAAAACTGTTTCGAAGGACAAAGAAGCCACTGGCACATGCCATCTCTCTCTCTCTCTCTCGCATGGGCAAAAAACCTTACTGACTGGAAGTCATTCATCGCTCAAACACCACCAAACCAAAATACAATGCAGTGCATGCATTCCTATGAATATGCCTGTTCAAGCATGCAGCAGTGCAGGAAGAAGTATATCCTTCAAATCAGATCAAAGGCATCTGTAAACTCACAAATCCAAGAAGCCCGTCATCAACGAGCGAGTTTAACCCATACACCAATGCATGTGAATCCTTGTCGAAGGATAGATAAGGAAACCACTGGCAGATATATCATCTCCCACACTTGCGGGAAGGCTCACTTTCTGCAAGTAAGACACCGCACAAACCCCATCCAAGCCAAGAATACAATGCAATGCATGCATCCGTATGAATCTGCTAGTTCAACAATGCAGCAATGCATATAATAAATCCTTCGAATCAAATCAAAAATATTAGATAAACTCGCCGATACAATAAACCCAGCGAAATGGTAGTTCAGTGGATTTTACACCACTGCATGGGAATCTGTGTCGAAGGACAAGGAAGACACTGACACATGCCATCTCTCTCGCATGGGCAAAAACGCTTACTGGCTGCAAGTCAGTCATCGCTCATGCTCCATCCAAGCCAAAATACAATGCAGTGCATGCCCTTCAAAGAATATGCCTGTTCAAGCATGCAGCAGTGCAGGAAGAAGTATATCCTTCAAATCAGATCAAAGACATTTGTAAACTCACCAATCCAAGAAGCCCGTCGAAAAGCGAGTTTAACCCATACACCAATGTATGTGAATCTGCGTCGAAGGATAGATAAGGAAACCACTGGCAGATATATCATCTCCTACACTTGCGGGAAGGCTCACTCTCTGCAAGTAAGAAAGCGCACAAACCCCATCCAATACAAAAATACAATGCAATGCATGCGGAGGTATGAATCTGCCAGTTCAACAATGCAGCAGTGCATCTAATAAATCCTTCGAATCAGATCAAAGATAAACTCGCCGATACAATAAACAAACCAAAATGCTAGTTTTAGCGGATTTTATACCACTGCATGTGAAACTTTGTCGAAGGAGAATGTAGCCACTGGCACAGGCCATGTCTATCCCGCATGGGCAAAAAAAAAGCTTACTGCCTGGAAGTCATTCATCGCGTAAACACCATCCAAGCCAAAATACAATGCAGTGCATCCCTTCCTAAGAATCTGGCTGTTCAAGGGTGCAGCAATGCATCTAATAAAACCTTCAAATCAGATCAAAAATATTAGATAAACTCGGCGATACAATAAACCCACCGAAATGGTAGTTTCAGTGGATTCTACAACCACTGCATGTTAATCTGTGTCGAAGGACAAAGAAGCCACTACCACATGCCATATTTATCTCTTATGGCGAAAAGAGCTTACTCCCTGCAAGCCATTCATCGCACAAACCCCATCCAAGCCAAAATACAATGCAATGCATGCCCTTCTGTGAACCTGCCCGTTCAACCATGCAGTAATGCATCAAGAAATAAATCCATCGTATCAGATCAAAAATATTAGTTAACTCGCCGATACAATAAACCCACCGAAATGTCCGTTCGGGCGACGTTCGCAACCACTACGTGTGAATCTGTATCGAAGGACTAGGAAGACACTACCACATGTTATATCTCTCTCGCATGCGCAAAAGGACCTTACTGTCTGCAAGCCATTGACCGCTCAAACCCCACCCAATACAAAAATACAATGCAATGCATGCTTCCAAAGAATCTGGCTGTTCAAGCATGCAGCAATGCATCTAATAAATCTTTCAAATCAGATCAAAAATACTAGTTAACTCGCCCATACAAAAAAACATACCAAAATCCTAGTTTCAGTGGATTCTACAACCACTGCATGTTAATCTGTGTTGACGGACAAAGAAGCCACTGGCACTTGTCATATTTATCTCGCATGGGCAAAAGGAGCTTACGTCCTGCAAGCCATTCATCGCACAAACCCCATCCAAGCCAAAATACAATGCAGTGCATGCATTCCTATAAATATGCCTGTCAAGCACGCAGCAGTGCAGGAAGAAGTATATCCTTCAAATCAGATCGAAGACATCTGTAAACTCACCAATCCAAGAAGCCCGTCATCAAAGAGCGAGTTTAACCCATACACCAATGCATGTGAATCTGTGTAGAAGGATAGATAAGGAAACCACTGGCAGATATCATCTCCCACACTTGCGGGAAGGCTCACTTTCTGCAAGTAAGACACCGCACAAACCCCATCCAAGCCAAGAATACAATGCAATGCATGCATCCGTATGAATCTGCTAGTTCAACAATGCAGCAATGCATATAATAAATCCTTCGAATCAAATCAAAAATATTAGATAAACTCGCCGATACAATAAACCCAGCGAAATGGTAGTTCAGTGGATTTTACACCACTGCATGGGAATCTGTGTCGAAGGACAAGGAAGACACTGACACATGCCATCTCTCTCGCATGGGCAAAAACGCTTACTGGCTGCAAGTCAGTCATCGCTCATGCTCCATCCAAGCCAAAATACAATGCAGTGCATGCCCTTCAAAGAATATGCCTGTTCAAGCATGCAGCAGTGCAGGAAGAAGTATATCCTTCAAATCAGATCAAAGACATTTGTAAACTCACCAATCCAAGAAGCCCGTCGAAAAGCGAGTTTAACCCATACACCAATGTATGTGAATCTGCGTCGAAGGATAGATAAGGAAACCACTGGCAGATATATCATCTCCTACACTTGCGGGAAGGCTCACTCTCTGCAAGTAAGAAAGCGCACAAACCCCATCCAATACAAAAATACAATGCAATGCATGCGGAGGTATGAATCTGCCAGTTCAACAATGCAGCAGTGCATCTAATAAATCCTTCGAATCAGATCAAAGATAAACTCGCCGATACAATAAACAAACCAAAATGCTAGTTTTAGCGGATTTTATACCACTGCATGTGAAACTTTGTCGAAGGAGAATGTAGCCACTGGCACAGGCCATGTCTATCCCGCATGGGCAAAAAAAAAGCTTACTGCCTGGAAGTCATTCATCGCGTAAACACCATCCAAGCCAAAATACAATGCAGTGCATCCCTTCCTAAGAATCTGGCTGTTCAAGGGTGCAGCAATGCATCTAATAAAACCTTCAAATCAGATCAAAAATATTAGATAAACTCGGCGATACAATAAACCCACCGAAATGGTAGTTTCAGTGGATTCTACAACCACTGCATGTTAATCTGTGTCGAAGGACAAAGAAGCCACTACCACATGCCATATTTATCTCTTATGGCGAAAAGAGCTTACTCCCTGCAAGCCATTCATCGCACAAACCCCATCCAAGCCAAAATACAATGCAATGCATGCCCTTCTGTGAACCTGCCCGTTCAACCATGCAGTAATGCATCAAGAAATAAATCCATCGTATCAGATCAAAAATATTAGTTAACTCGCCGATACAATAAACCCACCGAAATGTCCGTTCGGGCGACGTTCGCAACCACTACGTGTGAATCTGTATCGAAGGACTAGGAAGACACTACCACATGTTATATCTCTCTCGCATGCGCAAAAGGACCTTACTGTCTGCAAGCCATTGACCGCTCAAACCCCACCCAATACAAAAATACAATGCAATGCATGCTTCCAAAGAATCTGGCTGTTCAAGCATGCAGCAATGCATCTAATAAATCTTTCAAATCAGATCAAAAATACTAGTTAACTCGCCCATACAAAAAAACATACCAAAATCCTAGTTTCAGTGGATTCTACAACCACTGCATGTTAATCTGTGTTGACGGACAAAGAAGCCACTGGCACTTGTCATATTTATCTCGCATGGGCAAAAGGAGCTTACGTCCTGCAAGCCATTCATCGCACAAACCCCATCCAAGCCAAAATACAATGCAGTGCATGCATTCCTATAAATATGCCTGTCAAGCACGCAGCAGTGCAGGAAGAAGTATATCCTTCAAATCAGATCGAAGACATCTGTAAACTCACCAATCCAAGAAGCCCGTCATCAAAGAGCGAGTTTAACCCATACACCAATGCATGTGAATCTGTGTAGAAGGATAGATAAGGAAACCACTGGCAGATATCATCTCCCACACTTGCGGGGAAGGCTCACTTTCTGCAAGTAAGACACCGCACAAACCCCATCCAATACAAAAATACATATGAATATGCCTGTTCAAGCATGCAGCAGTGCATCAAGAAGTATATCCTTCAAATCCGATCAAGGACATCTGTAAACTCACCAATCCAAGAAGCCCGTCGAAAAGCGAGTTTAACCCATACATCAATGCATGTGAGTCTGTGTAGAAGGATAGATAAGGAAACCACTGGCTGATTTCATCTCCCACACGTGCGGGGAAGGCTCACTTTCTGCAATTACGACACCGCACAAGCCACATCCAATACAAAAATACAATGCAATGCATGCATAGGTATGAATCTGCCAGTTCAACAATGCAGCAATGCATCTAATAAATCCTTCGAATCAGATCAAAAATATTAGTCAACTCGCCCATACAAAAAACACACCAAAATCCTAGTTTCAGTGGATTCTACAACCACTGAATGTTAATCTGTGTCGAAGGACAAAGAAGCCACTGGCACATGTCATATTTATCTCTTATGGCGAAAAGAGCTTACTCCCTGCAAGCCATTCATCGCACAAACCCCATCCAAGCCAAAATACAATGCAATGCATGTCCTTCTGTGAACCTGTCCGTTCAAGCACGCAGCAATGCATCAAGAAGTAAATCCGTCGTATCAGATCAAAAATATTAGTTATCTCGCCGATACAATAAACCCAAAGAAATGCCCGTTCCGGCGACGTTCGCAACCACTACGTGTGAATCTGTATCGAAGGACTAGGAAGACACTACCACATGTTATATCTCTCTCGCATGCGCAAAAGGACCTTACTGTCTGCAAGCCATTGACCGCTCAAACCCCACCCAATACAAAAATACAATGCAATGCATGCTTCCAAAGAATCTGGCTGTTCAAGCATGCAGCAATGCATCTAATAAATCTTTCAAATCAGATCAAAAATACTAGTTAACTCGCCCATACAAAAAAACATACCAAAATCCTAGTTTCAGTGGATTCTACAACCACTGCATGTTAATCTGTGTTGACGGACAAAGAAGCCACTGGCACTTGTCATATTTATCTCGCATGGGCAAAAGGAGCTTACGTCCTGCAAGCCATTCATCGCACAAACCCCATCCAAGCCAAAATACAATGCAGTGCATGCATTCCTATAAATATGCCTGTCAAGCACGCAGCAGTGCAGGAAGAAGTATATCCTTCAAATCAGATCGAAGACATCTGTAAACTCACCAATCCAAGAAGCCCGTCATCAAAGAGCGAGTTTAACCCATACACCAATGCATGTGAATCTGTGTAGAAGGATAGATAAGGAAACCACTGGCAGATATCATCTCCCACACTTGCGGGAAGGCTCACTTTCTGCAAGTAAGACACCGCACAAACCCCATCCAAGCCAAGAATACAATGCAATGCATGCATCCGTATGAATCTGCTAGTTCAACAATGCAGCAATGCATATAATAAATCCTTCGAATCAAATCAAAAATATTAGATAAACTCGCCGATACAATAAACCCAGCGAAATGGTAGTTCAGTGGATTTTACACCACTGCATGGGAATCTGTGTCGAAGGACAAGGAAGACACTGACACATGCCATCTCTCTCGCATGGGCAAAAACGCTTACTGGCTGCAAGTCAGTCATCGCTCATGCTCCATCCAAGCCAAAATACAATGCAGTGCATGCCCTTCAAAGAATATGCCTGTTCAAGCATGCAGCAGTGCAGGAAGAAGTATATCCTTCAAATCAGATCAAAGACATTTGTAAACTCACCAATCCAAGAAGCCCGTCGAAAAGCGAGTTTAACCCATACACCAATGTATGTGAATCTGCGTCGAAGGATAGATAAGGAAACCACTGGCAGATATATCATCTCCTACACTTGCGGGAAGGCTCACTCTCTGCAAGTAAGAAAGCGCACAAACCCCATCCAATACAAAAATACAATGCAATGCATGCGGAGGTATGAATCTGCCAGTTCAACAATGCAGCAGTGCATCTAATAAATCCTTCGAATCAGATCAAAGATAAACTCGCCGATACAATAAACAAACCAAAATGCTAGTTTTAGCGGATTTTATACCACTGCATGTGAAACTTTGTCGAAGGAGAATGTAGCCACTGGCACAGGCCATGTCTATCCCGCATGGGCAAAAAAAAAGCTTACTGCCTGGAAGTCATTCATCGCGTAAACACCATCCAAGCCAAAATACAATGCAGTGCATCCCTTCCTAAGAATCTGGCTGTTCAAGGGTGCAGCAATGCATCTAATAAAACCTTCAAATCAGATCAAAAATATTAGATAAACTCGGCGATACAATAAACCCACCGAAATGGTAGTTTCAGTGGATTCTACAACCACTGCATGTTAATCTGTGTCGAAGGACAAAGAAGCCACTACCACATGCCATATTTATCTCTTATGGCGAAAAGAGCTTACTCCCTGCAAGCCATTCATCGCACAAACCCCATCCAAGCCAAAATACAATGCAATGCATGCCCTTCTGTGAACCTGCCCGTTCAACCATGCAGTAATGCATCAAGAAATAAATCCATCGTATCAGATCAAAAATATTAGTTAACTCGCCGATACAATAAACCCACCGAAATGTCCGTTCGGGCGACGTTCGCAACCACTACGTGTGAATCTGTATCGAAGGACTAGGAAGACACTACCACATGTTATATCTCTCTCGCATGCGCAAAAGGACCTTACTGTCTGCAAGCCATTGACCGCTCAAACCCCACCCAATACAAAAATACAATGCAATGCATGCTTCCAAAGAATCTGGCTGTTCAAGCATGCAGCAATGCATCTAATAAATCTTTCAAATCAGATCAAAAATACTAGTTAACTCGCCCATACAAAAAAACATACCAAAATCCTAGTTTCAGTGGATTCTACAACCACTGCATGTTAATCTGTGTTGACGGACAAAGAAGCCACTGGCACTTGTCATATTTATCTCGCATGGGCAAAAGGAGCTTACGTCCTGCAAGCCATTCATCGCACAAACCCCATCCAAGCCAAAATACAATGCAGTGCATGCATTCCTATAAATATGCCTGTCAAGCACGCAGCAGTGCAGGAAGAAGTATATCCTTCAAATCAGATCGAAGACATCTGTAAACTCACCAATCCAAGAAGCCCGTCATCAAAGAGCGAGTTTAACCCATACACCAATGCATGTGAATCTGTGTAGAAGGATAGATAAGGAAACCACTGGCAGATATCATCTCCCACACTTGCGGGGAAGGCTCACTTTCTGCAAGTAAGACACCGCACAAACCCCATCCAATACAAAAATACATATGAATATGCCTGTTCAAGCATGCAGCAGTGCATCAAGAAGTATATCCTTCAAATCCGATCAAGGACATCTGTAAACTCACCAATCCAAGAAGCCCGTCGAAAAGCGAGTTTAACCCATACATCAATGCATGTGAGTCTGTGTAGAAGGATAGATAAGGAAACCACTGGCTGATTTCATCTCCCACACGTGCGGGGAAGGCTCACTTTCTGCAATTACGACACCGCACAAGCCACATCCAATACAAAAATACAATGCAATGCATGCATAGGTATGAATCTGCCAGTTCAACAATGCAGCAATGCATCTAATAAATCCTTCGAATCAGATCAAAAATATTAGTCAACTCGCCCATACAAAAAACACACCAAAATCCTAGTTTCAGTGGATTCTACAACCACTGAATGTTAATCTGTGTCGAAGGACAAAGAAGCCACTGGCACATGTCATATTTATCTCTTATGGCGAAAAGAGCTTACTCCCTGCAAGCCATTCATCGCACAAACCCCATCCAAGCCAAAATACAATGCAATGCATGTCCTTCTGTGAACCTGCCCGTTCAACCATGCAGTAATGCATCAAGAAGTAAATCCGTCGTATCAGATCAAAAATATTAGTTATCTCGCCGATACAATAAACCCAAAGAAATGCCCGTTCCGGCGACGTTCGCAACCACTACGTGTGAATCTGTATCGAAGGACTAGGAAGACACTACCACATGTTATATCTCTCTCGCATGCGCAAAAGGACCTTACTGTCTGCAAGCCATTGACCGCTCAAACCCCACCCAATACAAAAATACAATGCAATGCATGCTTCCAAAGAATCTGGCTGTTCAAGCATGCAGCAATGCATCTAATAAATCTTTCAAATCAGATCAAAAATACTAGTTAACTCGCCCATACAAAAAAACATACCAAAATCCTAGTTTCAGTGGATTCTACAACCACTGCATGTTAATCTGTGTTGACGGACAAAGAAGCCACTGGCACTTGTCATATTTATCTCGCATGGGCAAAAGGAGCTTACGTCCTGCAAGCCATTCATCGCACAAACCCCATCCAAGCCAAAATACAATGCAGTGCATGCATTCCTATAAATATGCCTGTCAAGCACGCAGCAGTGCAGGAAGAAGTATATCCTTCAAATCAGATCAAAGACATCTGTAAACTCACCAATCCAAGAAGCCCGTCATCAAAGAGCGAGTTTAACCCATACACCAATGCATGTGAATCTGTGTAGAAGGATAGATAAGGAAACCACTGGCAGATATCATCTCCCACACTTGCGGGGAAGGCTCACTTTCTGCAAGTAAGACACCGCACAAACCCCATCCAATACAAAAATACATATGAATATGCCTGTTCAAGCATGCAGCAGTGCATCAAGAAGTATATCCTTCAAATCCGATCAAGGACATCTGTAAACTCACCAATCCAAGAAGCCCGTCGAAAAGCGAGTTTAACCCATACATCAATGCATGTGAGTCTGTGTAGAAGGATAGATAAGGAAACCACTGGCTGATTTCATCTCCCACACGTGCGGGGAAGGCTCACTTTCTGCAATTACGACACCGCACAAGCCACATCCAATACAAAAATACAATGCAATGCATGCATAGGTATGAATCTGCCAGTTCAACAATGCAGCAATGCATCTAATAAATCCTTCGAATCAGATCAAAAATATTAGTCAACTCGCCCATACAAAAAACACACCAAAATCCTAGTTTCAGTGGATTCTACAACCACTGAATGTTAATCTGTGTCGAAGGACAAAGAAGCCACTGGCACATGTCATATTTATCTCTTATGGCGAAAAGAGCTTACTCCCTGCAAGCCATTCATCGCACAAACCCCATCCAAGCCAAAATACAATGCAATGCATGTCCTTCTGTGAACCTGTCCGTTCAAGCACGCAGCAATGCATCAAGAAGTAAATCCGTCGTATCAGATCAAAAATATTAGTTATCTCGCCGATACAATAAACCCAAAGAAATGCCCGTTCCGGCGACTTTCGCACCCCTGCGTGTGAATCTGAATCGAAGGACTAGGAAGACACTACCACACGTTATATCTCTCACATGGGCAAAAGGAGCTTACTAGCTGCAAGTCATTGACCGCTCAAACCCCACCCAATACAAAAAATACAATGCAATGCATGCTTCCAAAGAATCTGGCTGTTCAAGCATGCAGCAATGCATCTAATAAATCCTTCGAATCAGATCAAAAATATTAGTTAACTCGCCCATACAAAAAACACACCAAAATCCTAGTTTCAGTGGATTCTACAACCACTGCATGCTAATCTGTGCCGAAGGACAAAGAAGCCACTGGCACATGTCATATTTATCTCGCATGGGCAGAAGGAGCTTACTCCCTGCAAGCCATTCATCGCACAAACCCCATCCAAGTCAAAATACAATGCAATGCATGCCCTTCTGTGAACCTGCCCGTTCAAGCATGCAGCAATACACCAAGGAATAAATCCGTCGTATTAGATCAAAAATATTAGTTTACTCGCCGATACAATAAACCCACCGAAACGTCCGTTCGGGCGACTTTCGCACCACTGCGTGCGAATCTGTATCGAAGGACTAGGAAGACACTACCACATATTATATCTCTCACATGGGCAAAAGGAACTTACTAGCTGCAAGTGATTGATCGCGCAAACCCCATCCAATACAAAAATACACTGTCTGTTCAAGCATGCAGCAATGCATCTAATAAAACCTTCAAATCAGATCGAAAATATTAGCTAACCCGCCCATATAAAAAACACAACAAAGTGCTAATTGCAGCAGATTTTACACCCACTGCATGTGAATCGAAGGAGAAGGAAGCCACTGGCAGATATCATCTCGCGCGCTTGAGGGTAAAGCTCACTTTCTGCAAGTGAGACATCGCACAAACCCCACCCGATACAAAAATACAATTCAATGCATGCCTTTATAGGTATATGCACGCTCAGCGGTGCAGCCGTGGAGCAAGAAACAAATCTGTCGTATCAGATTAAAAATATTAGTTAATTCGCCGATACAACAAACCCACAGAAATGCTAGTTTCAGCAAAATTTGCACCACTACATGTGAATATGTGTCGAGGACAAGGAAGCCACTACCACATGCCATACTTATCGCTGATGCGCAAAGGGAGCTTACTCCCTGCAAGTCATTCATCGCTCAAACCCCACCCACGCCCAAATACAATGCAATGCATGCCCTCTGAACCTGCATGTTCAAAGATGCACCAATGCAGCAAGAAGTATAACCTTCAAATCAGATCAAAAATATTAATTAACTTGCCGATACAACAAACCCACTGAAATGCTCGTTCCGGCCATTTTTATACCCCTCTATGTGAATCTATGTCGACGGTCAAGGATGCCACTGGCACATTTCATACCTATCTCGTCTGGGCAAAAAAAATACTTACAACCTGCAAGTCAGTCATCGCTCAAGCCCCATGAAATATAGAAATACAATGTAAAGCATATCCTGTGAACCTGCACGTTCAAATATGCACCAATACAGCAAAAAATATATCCTTCAAATCAGATCAAAAATATTAATTAACTCGCCAATACAAGAAAGCGACGGAAATGTTAGTTTGAGCGGAGTCTACATCACCGCATGCCAGTTTGTGTCGACGGACAAGGAAGCCATTGGAACATGCCATCTATCTATCTCCCATGGGCAAAAAGCCTTACTGCCTGCAAGTCACTCAGCACTCAAACCCGATGCAATACAAAAATACAATGCAATGCATGCCTTTCCAAGAATCTGCCTGTCCAAAGAAGCAGCAGTGCAGCAAAGAATATATCCCTCAAATCGGATCAAAGGCATCTGTAAACTCACCAATCCAACAAACCCGCCGAAAAGCGGGTTAAAGTCATATACCACTGCATGTGAATCTGTGCCTAAGGACAAGGAAGCCACTGGCACACGTCATATCTCTCGAGAATGGGCAAAAAAAGCTTACTCCCTGCAAGCCATTCATCGCACAAACCCCATCCAAGCGAAAATACAAAGAAGTGCATTCCTATCACAGATGCAGCAATGCACCTAATAAAGCCTTCGAATCAGATCAAAAATATTAGTTAACTCGCCCATACAAAAAACACACCAAAATGCTAGTTCCAGTGGATTCTACACCACTGCATGTGAATCTGGGTCGAAGGACAAGGAAGCCCCTACCACATGTCATATATCTATCGCATCGGCAAGAAGAGCTTACTGTCTGCAAGACATTCATTGCTCAAACCCCATCCAACACTAAAATACAACGCAATGCATGGCTTTGTGGATCTTCCCGGTCCAGGATGCAGCCATGGAAGAACAAGCATGTCCTGCAAATCGGAGCAAAGCTATGTGTAAAATCACCAATCCATGAAACCCACCGGAAAGCGAGTTTAAGCCATACTGCATGTGAGACTGTGTCGAAGGACAAAGAAGCCACTGGCACATGCCAGATCTATTTCGCATGGGCAAAAACACTTACTACCTGCAAGCCAGTCATCCCATAAACCCTACCCAATATAAAAATACAATGTAATGCATGCCTCAGAATCTGCCTGTTTAAGGATGCAACAATGTAGCAAGAAATGTATCCTTCGAATCAGATCAAAAATACTAATTAACTCGCCGAAACAACAAACCAACGGAAATGCTAGTTTCAGCGGATTTCACATCACCGCATGTGAATCTTTGTCGAAAGACAAGGAATCCATTGACACATGTTATGCCCATCTCTCATCGGCAAAAAAAGCTTACTGCCTGCAAGGCATTCACGGCTCAACTCCCATCCAATACTAAAGTACAATTCAATGCATGCCTTTCTAGCTATATGCACGCTCATCGATGCAGCCGTGCAGCAAGAAACAAATCCGTCGATCAGAGTAAAAATATTAGATAACTCGCCGATACAACAAACGAACGGAAATGCTAGATTCAGCAAATTCTACACCACTGCATGTGAATAAGTGTCGAAGGACAAGGAAGTCGCTGGCACATGCCGTATCTATCGCGCATGGGCAAAATGCTTACTTCCTGCAAGTGAAACATAGCTCAAACCCCACCGAAGCCAAAATACAATGCAATGCATGTCCTCTGAACCTGCATGTTCAAAGATGCACCAATGCAGCAAGAAACATATCCTTCAAATCAGATCGAAAATTAACTCGCCGATCCAATTAACCCATCGAAATGCTCGTCCCGGCGATTTTTACACAACTGCAAGTGAATCTGTGTCGATGGACAAGGGAGCCACTGGCGGATGCCATATCTATCTCGCGTGGGCAAAAAGACTTACTACCTGCAAGTCAGCCATCGCACAAACCCCAACCAATATAAAAGTACAATGTAATGGATGTCCTCCTGTGAATCTGCACGTTCAAAGATGCACCAATGCAGCAAGAAATATATCCCCCAAATCGGATCCACAATATTAATTAACTCGCCGATACAACAAAGCGACGGAAATGCTACTTGTAGCAGGTTTTACACAACTGCGTGCGAATCCGTGTCGACGGCCAAGGAAGCCACTGGAGCACGTCATATCTATCTCGCATGGGCAAAAATAGCTTACTGCCTGAAAGTCATTCAGCACTTAAACCCCATCCAATACAAAAATACAATGCAATGCATGCCTTTCTAGAGCCTGCCTGTTCAAAGACGCAGCACTGCAGCAAAGAAGTATATCCTTCAAATCAGATCAAAGGCACCTGTAAACTAACTAACCCAACATGCCTGTCGAAAAGCGAGTTTAACCTGTACAGCAATGCATGTGAATCTGTGTCGAAGGATAAGGAAACCACTGGCAGATATCATCTCCCACACTTGCGGGGAAGGCTCACTCTCTGCAAGTAAGACACCGCACAAACCCCATCCAAGCCAAGAATACAATGCAATGCATGCATTCGTATGAATCTTCCAGTTCAACAATGCAGCAAAGCATCTAATAAATCCTTCGAATCAAATCAAAAATATTAGATAAACTCGGCGATACAATAAACCCACCAAAATGCTAGTTTCAGTGGATCTTACACCACTGCATGGGAATCTGTGTCGAAGGATAAGGAAACCACTTCCACATGCTATATCTCGCATGGGCAAAAGGAGCTTACTCCCTGCAAGGCATTCATCGCTCGAACCCCATCCAATACAAAAATACAATGCAATGCATGCCTTTCTGTGAACTTGCCCGACCCAGGATGCAGCTGCACAACAGAGCAAAGTTATGTGTAAACTCACCAATCCATGAAATCCGCCGGAAAGCGAGTTCAAGCCATGCATCACTGCATGTGTGACTCTGTAGAGGGACAAGGAAGCCATGGGCGCATGTCAAATCTATCTCGCATGGACAAAAAAAACTTACTACCTGCAAGTCATTCATCGCGCAAACCCCATCCAAAGAAAAATGCAATGTATTGCATGTCTTTCTGTGAACCAGCGCGTTCAAAGGCCCACCAATGCAGCAAGATCAAAAATATTAGTTAACTCGTCGATATAAGAAACCAACCGAAATGTTCAGCAGGTTTTACACGACTCCGTGAGAATCTGTGTCGACGGATAAAGAAGGCACTGGAACATGTCATACCTATCTCGCATGGGCAAAAAAACTTACTGCCTGCAAGGCATTCACCGCTCAAACCCCATCCGATACAAAAATACAATGCAATGCATCCATTTCTAAGAATATGCCTGTTCAATGATGCAGCGAAGTAGCAAGGAATATATCCTTCAAATCAGACCAAAGGCATCTGTAAACTCACCAATCCAAGAAACCCGCCGAAAAGCTAGTTTAAGCCATAAACCACTGCATGTGAATGTATGTCGAAGGCTAAGGAAGCCTCTGGCCCACGCCAGATCTATATCACATGGACAAAAAAGGCTTACTCCCTGCAAGTCATTCATCGCTCAAACCCCACCCAAGACCAAAATACAATGCAGTGCATGCCTTCCTATCAATCTGCCTGTTCAAGGATGCAGCAATGCAGCCAGGAATAAATGCGTCGAATCAGATCAAAAATATTTGCTAATCTGCTGATAGAAAAAACCCACCGAGATGTCTCTTTCAGCGGATTTTACATCAATGAATTCGAATCGGTGTCGAGGACAAGCAATCCACTGGCACATGTCAGATCTATCTCCTATGGGCAAAAGGAGCTTACCCGCTGCACGTCATTCATCGCCCAAACCCCAAGCAATATAAAAATACAATGTAATACATGTCCTTCTGTGAACCAGCACGTTCAAAGATGCACCAATGCAGCAAGAAATATATCCTTCAAATCAGATCAAAAATATTAATTAACTCGCCGCTACAACAAGCCGACGGAAATGCTAGTTTCAGAGGATTCTACACCACTGCGTGCGAATCTGTCATGGAAGCCACTGGGACACGTACCTATCTCGCATGGGCAAAAAAATGCTTACGATCTGCAAGTCATTGATCGCTCAAAATCCATCCAATACAAAAATACAATGCAATGCATGCTTTCCTATGAATCTGCTTGTTCAAAGACGCAGCAATGCATCAAGAAATAAATCCGTTGTATCAGATCAAAAATATTAGCTAACTCGCAGATACAACAAACATGCCGAAATGCTCGTTTCAGCGGAATTTGCACCACTGCATGTGAATCTTTGCCGAAGGACAAGGAAGCCACTGGCACATGACATCTCTCTCCTGCAGGGGAAAAAAGCTCTTACTCCCTGCAAGCCATTCATCGCCCAAAACCCATCCAATACAAAAATAGAAGGCAATGCACGTCTTTGTGAAATTGCCTGTTCAAAGCCCGAGCAGTGGAGCAAGAAATATATCCTTCAAATCAGATCAAAATTATTTAACTCGCCGATACAACAAACCCACCGACATCCTAGTTCTAGCGGATTTTACATCACTGCATGTGAATCTGTGTCGAAGCACAAGGAAGCCACTGGTACATGCCATGTCTATCTCGCATGGGCAAAACAAGCTTACTCCCTGGAAGTCATACAACGCTCAAACCGCATCCGATACAGAAATACAATGCAATACATGCCCATCTAAGAATCTGCCTGTTCAAGGATGCAGCAGTGCAGCACGAAGCATATCCTTCAAATCAGATCAAAAACATCAATAAACTCACCAATCCAAGAAACCCGCAAAAAAGCGAGTTAAAGTCATGCAGCACTGCATATGAATCTGTGTCGAAGGACAAGGAAACCCGTGGCCGATATGATCTCTCGCGCTTGCGGGAAAAGCTCACTTCCTGCAAGTGAGATATCGCTTAAACACCATCCAATACAACAGTACAATGCAATGCATATCCTTCTAAGAATCTGTCCGTTCACAAACCCAGCAGTGTAGCAAAGAATATATCCTTCAAATCAGATCAAGAATATCAGTAAACTCACCAATCCAGCAAACCCACCGAAAAGCGAATTTAAGCCATACACTGCATGCGAATCTGTGTCGAAGGCCAAGCAAGGCACGGGCGCATGTCATATCTATCTCGCGTGGGGAAAAAATGCTTACTGGCTGCAAGCCATTCATCGTTCATATCCCATCCAATACAAAAATACAATGCAATGCATGCCTAAGCATATGCCTGTTCAAAGATGCACCAATGCAGCAAGAAATATATCCTTCGAATCAGATCAAAAATATTAGTTAACTCGCCGATACAATAAACCCGCAGAAATGCTAGTTTCAGCGGATTCTACACCCACTGCATGTGAATCTGTGTCGAAGGACAAGGAAACCACCGGCGCATGTCATATCTAGCTCGCATGGGGAAAAGGAGCTTACTGGCTGCAAGCCATTCATCGCTCAAACCCCATCCAATACAAGAATAAAATGCGATAGGTGTCTGCCTCAGAATCTGCATGCTCAAGGATGCAGCAATGTCGTAAGAAAATTATTATTCCCTTCGAATCAGGTCGAAAATATTAGTTAACTCCCCAATCCAAGAAACCCAGCGAAATGCTAGTTTCAGCGGGTTTTACACTAATTCGCGGAATTCCATGTCGATGCAGAAGGAAGCCACTGGCACATGCCATGTCTCTCATGGACAAAACAAGCTTACTAGCTGCAAGCCACTCATTGCGCAAACCCCATCCAATACAAAAATAGAAGGCAATGCAAGCCATCTAAGAATCTGCCTGTTCAAGGATGCAGCAATGCAGCACGAAACATATCCTTCAAATCAGATCAAAAACATCAGTAAACTCACCAATCCGAGAAACCCGCAAAAAAGCGAGTTAAAGTCATACAGCACTGCGTATGAATCTGTGTCGAAGGACAAGGAAACCCGTGGCCGATATGATCTCTCGCGCTTGCGGGAAAAGCTCACTTCCTGCAAGTGAGATATCGCTTAAACACCATCCAATACAAAAGTACAATGCAATGCATGCCTTCCTCAGCTTCCTTCTTTTCAAGGGTGGAGCAAAGCGGCATGAAATATATCCTTGCAATCACGCCAAAAATATTAACTCGCCGATACAACAAATCCACCGAAATGCTAGTTCGGGCAATTCATACATCACTGCATGCGAATCTGCGTCGAAGGACAAAGATGCCACTAGCACATGCCATATCTGTCTCGCATGGGGAAAAAAAGCTTACTCCCTGCACGTGGAACATCACTCAAAACCCATACAAAAACAGAATGCAATGCATGCCTTTCTAAGAACCTGCCTGTTCAACGATGCAGCAATGCCGCAAGGAATAAATCCTTCAAATCAGATCAAAAACATTACTTAACTGGCCCATACAAAAAACCAACCGAAATGCTAGCTTCAGCGGATTCTACACCACTGCATGCGAACCTTTGTCGAAGGACAAGGAAGCCACTGGTGCATGCCATATCTATCTCACATGGGCAAAAAGAGCTTACTATCTGCAAGCCATTTATCGCCCAATCCCCATCCAATACAAAAATACGATGCAATGCATGCCCTTCCAAGGATATGCTGCTCAAGCATGCAACAATGCAGCAAGGCGTATATCCTTCAAATCAGATCGAAAATCTTAGTTAACTCCCCCCCCCAAAACTTACTCCCTGCAAGTCGTACATCGCTCAAACCCCGTCCAATAAAAAAACAATGTAATGCATGTCCTCTGAACCTGCCTGATCAAGGATGGAGCAATGCGGCAAGAAATCTACCCTTCAAATCAGGTATGATCGAGGATTGAGCCATGCAACTAATGTATCCTTCAAATCAGGTCAAAAGCATTAGCTAACTCGTCGATACAACAAACCGACGGAAATGCTAGTGTCAGCGGATTTTACATTACTGCATGCGAATCTATGTCTAAGGACAAGGAAGCGGCTGGCACATGCCATATCTATCTCGCATGGGCAAAAAAACCTTACTGCCTGCCAGTCATTCAGCGCTTACGCACCACCCAGTACAAAACTGCATTCCAATGGATAGCTTTATCAAACTCTGCCTGTTCAAGCATGCAGCAGTGCAGCAAGAAATATGTCCTTGGTATCAGATCAAAGACATGTGTAAACTCACCAATCCAAGAAATCCGCCAAAAAGCGAGTTTAAGCCCTACATCGCTGCATGCGAATGTGTGCCAAAGGTCCAGGAAGCCACTGGCGCATCTCGCATGGGCAAAAAAAACTTACTACCTGCACGTCATTCACATCTCAAACCCCCTCCCAGACAAAAATACAATGCATCTCCTTCTTAGAGTCTGCATGTTCAAAAATGCACCAATGCAGCAAGAAATATATCAGATCGAAAATATTAGTTAACTCGCCGATACAACAAACCCACCGAAATGCTAGTTCCAGCGGATCTTACATCACTGCATGTGAATCTGTGTCGAAGCACAAGGAAGCCACTGGCTCATGCCATGTCTACCTCGCAGGGGCAAAAAAACCTTACAACCTGCAAGACATTCATCGCTCCAACACCATCCAATAGAAAATAAAACGCAATGCATGTCCTTTTGTGAGGCTGCGCGCTCAAAGGCGTAGCAATGCGGCTAGAAATATATCCTTCAAATCAGATCAAAAACATAAGTAAACTCACCAATCCAAGAAACCAGCCGGAAAGCGAATGTAAACCATACAGCATGTGCATGTGAATCGGTGTTGGAGGGAAGGAAACCAGTGGCAGATATCATCTCCCGCACTTGAGGGAGAATCTCACTCTCTGCAAGTAAGACATCGCTCAAATCCCATCCAATATAAAAATACGATGCAAAGCGTGTCTCTGCGAACCTGCCTGGTCGAGGTTTGAGCGATGCAACAAATATATCCTTTGAATCTGATCCAAAATATTAGTTAACTCGCATATACAACAGATGCACCGAAATGCTGGTTTTAGCGGATTTTACACCACTGCGTGCGAATCTTTATCGAAGGACAAGGAAGCCACAGGCACATGCCATACCTACCTCGCATGGAGGAAAAAATGCTTACTGGCTGTAAGTAATTTATCGCTCAAACCCCACCCAACACAAAAATAGAATACAATGCGTGGCTTTCTGTCAATCTGCCCGCTCGAGGATGGAGCTGAGCAGCAACAAACATCCTCGGAAATCAGATACCAGTAAGCTCACCAATCCAAGACACCCGCTCAAAACCGTGCAGCCATACATCACTTGCATGCAAATCTGTGTCGAACGACAAGGAAGCCATTGCCATATGTTATATCTATCTCGCATGGGCAAAAAGAGCTTACTAGCTGCAATTCATTCACCGCACAAACCCCATCCAATACGAAAAACGATGCAATGCATGCCTTTCTAAGAATCTGCATGTTCAAAGACGCAACGATGCAGCAAGAAATATATCCTTCAAATCATATCGAAAATATTAGTTAACTCCCCGCTACAACACACCCACCGACATGCTAGTTCCAGCGGATTCTACACCACTGCATGTGAATCTGTGTCGAAGGACAAGGACACCACTAGCGCATGCCATATCTATCGCGCATGGGCAAAAACACTTACTCCCTGCAAGCCATTCATCGCTCAAACCCCATCCAATAAAAAAAAATACAATGCAATGCATGCCTTTCTATGAATCTGCCTGTTCAATGATGCAGCGGCGCAGCAAGAAAGAAATCCTTCGAAGCAGATCAGAAATACTAGTTAACTCGACGGCACAATAAACCCACCGAAAAGCTATTTTCAGTGAATTTTACACCACTGCGCGTGAAGCTGTGTCGAAGGACAAGGAAGCCACTGGCACATGCCATATCTCTCCCGCATGGGCAAAAAAGCGTACTCGCTGCAAGCCATCCATCGCTCAAACCCCATCCAACACAAAAATACAATGCAATACATGCCTTTCTATGAATCTGCCTATTGGAAGATGCAGAAATGCAGCAGCAAATATGTGCAAAAAGCCGAACAAAATGTGTATTGATAAGCCCGCCCTCCGAACTAGCAAGAATCCTGAAAAGCTGCGTTGAGCAATATACCCGCGCAAGTCAATCCTCCTCGAAGGGCTTTCTCCTACAAAGTATCTGCCTGACGTAGATAGCAAGCAAATCGCTCCCACTTCCTAAGTGGCTTTTGTCGCTACTTTAGCGCACTCTCTGCAGAAGAAGGCGTTAAAGAGAATAACTTGCTTGAACGGTAAACAAAAGCATAAATTGTGTCTGCTTGCTAAGAGCCCGAATTACCGGAACCAGCATGCTCCCTGCAAGTGTGCAGCCTTCGCACAAGGGGTGGTGCTGCTGCAAGCGAGTGCGTAGCATGGCCTGGGATAGACGACGCACATCCTGCAAATCCATGTTCTACCCCTATTCCCTTTGCGAGCATTCCTAAGCCCTACAGCCCTACGAAATAAAGTGGACGTCAGTATAGTACTGAAGAGAGCCGGATGGTCTCACTATTCCCGGTGAAGACAGCATAAGCAGCACCATTTAGTCAGACATTCTTCCAGTTGCATCGATGTCCAGGTACACCTGCACTTTCCCCCGAATCCGGTAAGTCCTCGCACCTTCGCGAAAGCAGGGCAAAAACAATCCTGTCACCACTGTTGCGCATCCAGTCGGTCACATATAGATTTAACCACATGCGCAGCTTGAAGGCGCAACTCCTTCCTGTCCCGATATGGTTGCCAAGAAGGTAGCAGTAGGTAACAGAGGTCCGCCAGGCACACACCACTGCTTTTCAACGGGGACTCTGTACCACGCAATCCAACGCGATGTCGGCAGGGAAGTGCAGTGAATGGTCGAAAGTGTTTAAACTTGAATCTAGTTAGCGCCCAAGTGCAAGAAGCCGAACACTACTGCTAAGAGCTCTATAATGCCATCAGGGGCATTGTTCGTGTATCAGGCTGCTTCAGTAACCACATTTGCCTCTGGGTATCGAATATACCCTGTAAGTATCGGATAAGAAAATGTTACACCTGGTGCTTAGCTTATTAGATGCAATGAGATTCCCCACATTACTGTGCACATCAATCTGAACCGCGAGGCTCGCCCGAGCGGTCTACACCTTTGACCAAGCTCTAGTAACTGTCGTAATGGCCGCCCTCACGACCTAAGCAGCCTTGGTTGAGTGGGCCGCAATCGACGGCGAGCGCATCCTCTGCACTGTAAACACTGGTGCTGACGTACTGCCTGTGCCGTGATTTGCATATACGTTGCGCCACGTTGCGGCATGCAGAAGTGCCCCTAATGCCACAGCCCTAAGTATATCTGCCAAAATGTGTCGGTAACCTTCCTTCAGGTAAACCAGTGCGCCGACAAAGTGTGCCTTTCTAAGGATCTAACGCATTGCCTGCTTTCCAAGGCAGACGAGAAGCATGCTGCAGAAGCATGCTGCAATTAGCAAGAAACCGCTGCCGTTCTGGTATTCAACCATGGTACACTCCTACACTGCACAAGAATTTCTCCTTCGAATTCCTTCTTCCTTGTCACGTAGCGCACGTCCTGCACGATTAGAAATAATGCAAAAAGAACGCATTGGCATTCAAGCATGAACAACACTTCCTACGCAAGAAACGATTACACACTAAAACAGACTAGTGACTCCGAAACTGCTTGCACTGCAGCATCTCTTCCATGCAAAACGAAAATGAACCCACTTTCTGTGCAATCCCACAGCCGCAACACTGCATCAAACAGCTTCAGCAAGGCGATATGCGAAAACCCGAATATCTCCCTGGTGGACGCCTGCCTCAAACGGCGCAATGCTTGCCATGGTTATCATGCTAAAGGTGTTTTCACACACCAGCAAGATGTGCAGCATACAACTGCATATTATTTTCGTGAAGTCGGCAGCAATCGTACGCGATGCAAGCCGACCACCGCTGAAATCTCGTATGATAATAGGAAATGAGACGCATGAGGCAGGCTTAATACAGCTCACTGCCGCCATTACACGCCGCTTGCAACTGTTGCAGATGCTCTCATTTGTATTGTCAACCTCAGGATGAGAATGTAGCCTACGTCCTGGGACAGGAAAAATCACTGCATGGTAAAACAAGAAGTGTCATGCATAGTTATTCTGCATATCCACAGAAAAGGGTCGTGCATCTCTCCGATCAAGCCCTACAGAAACGAATGCGCATTGTTTGTTAACGAGGTATTCTACCGCCAGGCCTCCAAATGGCCTGCCCAAATCGCCGGGTGAGATATGGAGCCGCACAAGCTGCACAGGTAAGAATAAAAAGTCAACACCCCTCACTCAAAGGCCATGAATTTCATATACCTACTGGGAGGTCGGCAAGCGTTGCCGAAACCCTTCGCACTGCATCGCTTCTTGCATGCGGGATGGCATTGGACTCTCTTCATGAGCAATCCCACCGAAGTACCAGCCCGTCAAATGGCCTCAGAATCACGAGACACAAGCCCAATTTTGCTCAGCTCAGAATGTCCTTTGCAAATAGTGCAATCATGATCACGCCGCAGCTGTTAGCAAGTACAAGCAATTTGCTCATCCGTTCGATTGCATGTTGCCGTCCATCACCCGATACGTTCCACAAGCGAGGCTTCGCAGTGAAACCCTTGTGCAGGTCAACCCAACAGCGTTGACCACAACATTTGCACGGTAACAGAATGCACTATCAATGCTATATGTCAACTATTCGCCAACGCAAATCTATGCCAGAAAGATAGCATACACTGCTTGTAGAATAACTGAAGCCTCGCCCAACAGACTAACCCCAAATCAGATGGAGAATCGCACTCTCTGCACAAAACAAATTCATTAGTGCGCTTGTTTAGCAATCGCAAACAAGCAGCATATCCCTGAAGCGCAATTGCTTAGCACTGACAACTCAATTCGCTGTATAGGAAGGAAGCCCATGTTGCAGCCTCATATGTTTCAATGCCCTACCCTCAAAATCTTCCTTCCGAACCTCTTTTGACAAACTCCTGCAAAACTCTAGAAGAGGCAGATCCCATCCCTGAGGAACCCGTACACAACCGAAACCCGCGCATTTGCACGGCTGGCAATAGTCTACCTACTCTCTAGTGGTGGAAGATCAAGAGAGCATTTGCTTTCCACATTGCAGCAGACCCCATACGCAGGCCTATTTGTCTTTGGCAACTATGCAGCCACGTTCTGCTGTGTTGCAGATTGCACTACCGGGGGCTGCGCTCCGTCTGCCAAGGAAAGTGTGTCTGCTATAAGCTAAATTAGGAGTTCATTACGTTGTACACGAGATAGTTGCCTGCCTGGATAGTTGCCTGCCTGGTGCTTTGTCTGCAGAACGTGCCCCTGCAACACTGATCTGTTTCTCCTTGTTACTGGTAGTATTTATTGTATGCAGCGTCTGCTAAAAGTGAGGGAGCATACTTGCTGCAAGTGATGGAACCGGGGAGCACAAAAGGAGACACCTCGGGGGAGGCGCAGATGGCAACGTGGAGAAACCATAGCAAATACAAAAGCACTTGCGTCGGTTTTACCTCTAGGCTGCTTCGAATGCTCTGTGCATCAAACCAAACCAGCCGACGGCGTTTACCTGCAGCCACCTTCAAAGCAACCCTTACTTCCTGAGCCGAGGAAAGCACCCACCAAAGATCACTTGAACACAGCCCCTCAATCTTGCATATACACAACGCATATTTTCTTTGCACCCCTAATCTCTCAATAGTATCTTGCTCGTCAAACCAGACCGGCCAATGATGCTCAGGTGCTGTTGCCCTGCAAAGCAAGGCTCACTTTCTGGGCGGGGTAATAAGGCCATCCATCACCTTGCTTTTGAGATGCCCCACGACTCTTGCTGGCGTCTACGAAAAATGAATGTATCCCAAATCCGTGCTGGCTCAATATTGGGCTCCCGGTGCCTCTCTTGCAATTGTCACCATCCTAATAACATATTGATGCCCACTGTATCCCCATGTTGTCAAGAGTGCCTAGAGCGCCAAGCTGCAGCCATTTTGCAAAGGAAGCCTCACTTTCTGAGGCGAGAAATAAAATCATAACATCGTTACAGGCTTCAAGAATTCTGCATCTGCCTTCCTTAGCATGATCAAAGCATTCCTATCCCAAGTCTGCATACTTGACGCCTCGCTCTCGGCGGCCCTATGGAACACCGCATGCACGAAGTTGCGTGCAAAAAACAAAACAAGCATATGCTCGTCAAGCCGAAACATCACATCGGCAGGAGGAAGCACACATCATCACAAGCGTCCTGACATTCGCTGCAGCATGAAAAGTGCGCACAAGCATACCTAGGTGGTAACGTACGTACTGGCACCAAACACCAACCTGTTGCTGCCTTACAGCTGAACAATGTTCAGCCCTAGAACCGGCACTAACCTGATATAGAAAGTTCTTGTTGTTCGTCGAATGTCCCCTCCAGTGTGTGCAACTCACTTTCTGGGGGATGGGGTACCCGCTTTTTTGAACCATCCTCTTGAACGGCCTATGCCCGTAGGAGATTCACCACCACCGGCATCTGCTTGATGCCAAGAGAGTGGCGGCGGCAGATGTATTGGACTGCAGCATGCCGCAGCAACCTAATGCCGACACTGCAGCCTCGCGTGCAATTACGCACGCTGATACGTACGTCGCCATGGAGTAAGATTGAACACAGGAACTAAATATCCTGCTCCGCGGCTTCTGGCATGCAGCTGCTTACTCTCTGTGCAGAAGTATACAAGCCCAAAATCTAGCTCGTTACCTTACAAGGTAAGGTTCTGCAAACCAAGTTCTAAAGGACAATAAACAGTATGCGCGGGTCACACTGTTTAGAAAGCTCCTTACCGTCTAAACCAGAAAAGGACCACCGCACCGACAGCAATAAACTCCTCCTAGCCATTCCTTTAGTAGAAGCAGCTCTGTATGCGTTCATTGTCATAAGCGCAATAGGCCACACAATCTGCCCCCCATGAAACGGTAACGGTTTTATCTTGTATCTGCTACTTCATCTGAAGAACAAGAACTACTTACCGCCTGCGCAACAAGCAGCCGCTTACCGAAGAGGCCTTCCCTACACGAAGACGGACTATGTGGTGCAGAGAAACTGCGTTTCCTTATTGTATTAACACTCCAGGAGCCCACTGCACAGCCTATTGCTCTACACTTCAACAAATTGAACGCACATCCTGCACGTTCCATCGGCCTTACCGCGTGCTCTATTGTATAGTTTGACTGCTGCAAATGAAAAAAGCCTGAAGGGGATCCATCTAACTCCACCGCCCGACGCACAGTGAGAATGCACGAAGCCTTCAACAGAACTTTCCACAGCTAGCAGCACTCAGACATCCTGGCTCTCATCTGAATGTGCGGACGCCGACGCACCTCCTTTAGCAAATAATCACTCGCTATCTAGCCTTCATCAAAAGCCGCACAGAAGTACCCCCAGAACTCATTTTGGATGCTGCGAGCGCCCAACCGATATAATGACCACAACACCACTCACTCGCTGAAACAAATATATCCACACTGACAACGCCAATGAATTCGTACCAATCATGACCAATACGAAAAAGCTTCGGATTCTTATCGCCTTCCTGACAGTAAATAATTCCCCCAGCCCGTGGAATGTAAGGGCCTTCAACACTTCCGACTTACACCCTGAGCATGGAGAATCCCCAGCCACTCCGATTCCTCGCCAATTGGGAACCGTCGCCAGGCCAAAACGTTGTACTTAGTCTAGCTCCCGGAGGGTCCATGACACACTTGCTGAGCCGCAGAATGCCCACGGGCGAACCGCTTCCTGACGGGCAGGTTTACAATGGCACTTTCACAACGTCAGCCAATCTACTCTGACAGTCCACCTCGACAGGAAAATTGCTTCTGTGGCTTAGTACAGCGGCACGCAAGCTCCCTTGACCGGCTCCCTTATGCAGATTCGCATGTTAGAGGTATCTGCAGAGACGAAAACAGCCAAAAGCTCTGTGGGACTGTCTGAACAACTTAGCATTCCAAGACTCACAAGCTGCGATAATCCTGCTCCTTTATCAAATGCGCTTTCTTGCCAGGAAGAGAACTAGTAAATATAGGCAGCAAGCAACCCAGAGAAGCGTTACTGCCGGATATATTAAAAGCGCATTATCTTGTTATAGAGATGCGTAACCTTGCTAGAATTAAAGCTCGGTCTGGAACAGGAAAACGTAGAACTCACCCACTGCAAGTCAGCGCAAGGTGAGATTTTAGCCCTTCTGGGAAGGAACGCTTCTCCTCCCTGTACCATTTAATCAAACATATCGCGGAAAATATCCCCATACATACCCTTAGTACATCCACAGCTCGTTCAGCAGGGTTGCATTGCTAGTTATGCCGAGCAACTAACGATCTGTGGGGATCGGAACGTCTTCATAGCTGTTGTGACGTTTCTCCAGAGTTTGCCATTTATGGGGGGCGGCAAACTCGCAAAGGGAAGCCTTTCTGGCGGTAAGAACTAGCGAGAGACAATCTTTGAGGTGGCGGAAAGAGGGTGCCGCGCTGCTGCTGCAACGTTCATGGGAAGGATCTACGCTAATTCCACAGATTACCTACCGTGATGCAACACGCCTTCCCCGTTATTGTCACTCGCTGTTTCCCTTGTGCAGATATTGTGGATGCTTGAAATATCTACAACAAACCACCGGTTTCGAGCACCCCGCTTACTAGCTGCATTCTCGACAAATCGCATTACCAGTGCCTCAAACTCACAAACGCTCTGCAACTTTACTAGAGCTAGAAAGCCTGGCAGCATCTGTCCAACGCAATACCAGCAAGCTCCCCATCGCAATCAGACTGAGGTGTCTAACGCATTCGTTACCCCAATCTGTAATGGATAACTCCCAGTGAGCCAACAGTGCAGGCTTGCCAAAGCATCCGTGTTATCTCCCTCCTTTTCTACTCACCTCGCGACTAACAAAGAGGTGCATAGAGCCCGCCTGTTGGAAGTGACCACTTCGTAAGAACTCGACGCTGCATCCAGACGCACATACTGGTGTTAAAGCCACTTCCCCACTGCCGACATCACTAACGAGGGGCCCAGCAGCACAGAAGCACAACAGCCCAGCATGTGAGGCCTCCCTTTGCAGCATATGCCGTCATATCTTGCTCCCTGGCATTCCGGCCGCAAAGCATGATATCATCATGTGGTGCCCAATCACTTACTCCCTGAAAAATACAAATCCCATATTGCCACAGCGATCATGCGCAGCAGGGAGCAGGTAAGAATGCACGCACCGTATCGGTAAGACAAGCGCAAGGCCATACATGGAAAACCATCATCGAGTACGTTTGCACTGGAACCAAGATGGCATTTTAACTTAGTATGACTCGTTCCAATATTTGCTCCTCCTCACGCACAAACTGCGATTCCAGTTTCATGCACACCACTGCGAACTGCGTCAGCTAGGCAACAGCAGGGTCAGCAACCAAAGGGGAGAAACGTTCCCAGCCGTGGCATTGAGCGCAGAATGGCAAAAGCATGAATATACGGTGACTAACACGCGCTAACACTACTACACCCTTGGAACCCAATTGGCAAAAACACCTAGCAACCTGTCATCCTGCCCACTTTCTGGATGTGCCATGGCCGAGACCTAAGGATGGGCGAAAAATATGAGATTGCATCCACACACTATCGGTGAAGCCGCATTTCAGCCCCTGTTGGAGGTGTCTGTGTGACGCTGCGGCAGAACCCATTCACAAATACCCTAGTACTATACATATAGTATGAGACTACTTGTTAATGGCGATAAAGACCAACACTGCTCAATATCGTTTGCTCCGGAAATCTGCGATATGTGGCCTACTGCCTTTATACGTTGATGAGCAGGTAAGTCACAAGAGTCGCACGCTGCGACGCTCTGGCAGTCTTAGAAATCCCTGCACAAATCTGCAGGGGGCACTTCGGATACCTGCGTTAGTAACCTTCACGAGGCTGGACTTTAGCGCACTGTTCGCATATTGCTATGGCTAGGCGTGAGGGCAACGCACATTCTAAACCAACCAAAGGCAAATTCAACAGGCAAATTCAACAGGAACTAAGGCTTTAGGCGCGCGGCAGTATCACATGGTGAAGCTGAATCCCTTCCCTACCTAGCCAATATTTGTCAATCACAAGCACTTAAGCAGCACTAAATCTCGAGTACTAATATCGATGCCGGCCGCCATCAGGACGGAGCAGCCGCAACGGTATCATCCCCGTGAAGCGGGTCATTCAAGCTCACAACAGGAAAGCTCGGGAGTAAGACGAGGAGCACCTTCGAACAACCGGCCTCTCTCCAACCGTGGCATTCTGGACCAACAGTCCTCTCCATCAAAGGACCCGACCAAAACCAAAAACTCCTGTAATATGTGTTTCTTATTCCCTCCACGCACAGGCTGTAGCAGCGAAAAATTCGAGAGCTTGTACCGTCAGTATACAAATCCACACAGGCAACTTGGCTGCGCAGTTCTTTTCCCTCGTCGCCAAAGAGCACAGCTAATAAAAGACAAGCCTGATATCGACTAATCCTGGTGACACACATCCTGTGAGAGCGAAATGATCCCTGGAATTATTCCTTATAACCCCCTCACATAGCGCATGCAATCACTGTGCATCCCTGTGCATCCCACGAAGATTCTGATGAGGCCTCCTTGCATCAGGCAGCGGTACCGTCTCCTGCTGAAACATCTCAACGGCACCTCAGCCAAAGTAAATGACAAGCAAAGTGCTCGTGAAAATACCAGGGAGCAAGAAGGCCTGCCCATGAACATACGCAAACTTGAATTGCAAAAATAAATTCTATTGACGCCATACTATGGACCTAGATAGGCACAATTAGGGCTGGCAATACCTAGGCATGCACTACCAGCCACTAGGAGCAGAAGCGCATTCTGGATTAAACCAAAGGCAGCAGGGTGCATTATGTTTTCCCTAAGAGACCTCTAACCAACACAAGCGGCGTCCAGTGAATTGGCCCCCCTCTGCAATGCGTGCGCAGCTCCCCCTTTCTACTTGATTAGCAGCCGCTATGGAAGTTTGCAGTCACCTCACACCTCACCACGTCACAAGCAAGAGGCTCCATACACAGAACTCACCTCCTGAACGACTCCCAGCTAGCCCCAAGACTTACCTGGCGCGTTAAAAAAGCCACAGCCCACACCCGCCACACCCCTGAAGTCCAACTCCCGCATCTATACGCTAGTGCGAAGGTAACCATCTATGGCGCTAGAACGTACAACCTGCATATGAAGGGATGAAGCATTCCGGTTGCATGGGGCTAAATGCCGCTCCCGTGAAGCACCCGTTGACAGGATATGAATCTTAAACTGCGCTCACGTGCTGTTGTCACACCAGTTCACGAATAAGGCCTGGAATTGAGCTATATGAACGTACTGGTAGGTGCTTTGTTTCATGCAGCATGGGATAACGACAATTCTGATTCAAAAGTTGCAAACTACAGGAATAGGAAATGTGGATGATGTGATTCCCTATGGAGTCGTGTCAGCAGGATATCTTCAGATACAGCCGACAGGGTGATTCCACAATGTCAGGGGCTACGCACAATCTGCCATGTCAGCAGACTAGCTCTACATGCGTTGGGGCTTCTCAAATTTCGAGCAGCTGCAGTTACACCATGCCCCCAATCCCCATCCCTGTAGATGCAACGTCTGAACTGGAATTGCCGTTATCCCCGAAACGCTTAACACATGCAGCACGAAACAAAAAAGCTATGCTGCTATCACTTCGCCAACCTCTGTAACCGGTTGAAGAGCTTGACGAACGTCCTGTAGAAAATTCAAAATATGCTGTATGGCTTATCACTGAAAGACTAGCAAGCCTATTCGCCTGTGCTAGTGCTGTACTCCTCTAGATGCTTGCTCGCTATCTACCGTCGACTCACTTTCTGCATCATTACTTTTTCACTCGTCCTCTAGTCAGGTGAATAACTCCCAAAAAAACGGGCGGAGCTGCCAACTCACACAGCACCTGCATCCCAAGGATAGTCTTCCCTTGGTGCTGCCATATAAGGCCTGGTGCGTATTTGCAGAACAAATGCAACAAGCGCGAGAGGCTTACAGCCTGAAAAATAGGCGTTTGCTTCGCCGGGAATGTTCGCCGTGAACAACCGCGCAGATCCACTGACAGTGCGTAAGCGATGCCTTCTGCAACGTAAAGCGATGCGCTTCCACGCTTTCCAAAGGAACTGCTGTGCACCGCACCAGCTACATTTCAGGGGGTACACCGAGACCAATCCTCAAACGCAAGCAATGAATGCGTGTTTGGATTTTTCTAAGGAATTCCTCGTTGTGGCCAGCATCCTAAGCAATCTTCTACTACCTAATCCGGCGAACCTCTGTCGTTCTGCAAAGGCCGGCAACTCTGCTGTTCAGCTTGACTGTCCGAACCACGCACCACCTGCAAAAGCAACGATCAATTTTAAGCAATTAGGCCCTGCCCACGTTCGACTTACATCAGCACGCTAGAGAAGTCTGAAGTACTAGGTGAGTACCACAGCATGCATGCATCGCGCTGCACCGCTCCTTCGGAAGCTGGGATAGCTCCTTTTCTCACTCCCTGAGCATTCAGTATAGCCCTACTAGTCGCCGACTGTTCAAATCTGGCCGCAACGGTCATGCGGCGTGTTGCAGGCGATATGCTAGTGTAGCCTTCAAAAAAATGGATGCGAACCAACCAGCGGCTATCTAAATGGGTCAGGCACGGCGGGCGCACTCCCTTGACATTCAAGTGGAACCCCCATTCTCCTTCCAAGCATCCTTAACGTCTACAACCCTACGAGCTGAAACGGAGCTCCGCACTCTATTGAAAAGAGCTGAACGGTCCACTCCTGCTCTATGCGATATAAGCACAAGCGCCTGGGTTGATATTTTACCCTTCTCTAAGGCTAAAGTGTTCTTCCTCTTTGCGCAGCTTCTGCACTGTTCACCAGCAATGCGTTACCCAAAACTGCTATCCTCGCTAATACACAAAACCGAGCGGCTTCTCACCACTGCTGCACCTACAAAGCAGGAAACTTAGATTTGATCGCTTGTGCAGCTTCGTGAAATTCCTTCCAGTCTACCTATGGACCCCAAGAAGCCACCATCGCATAACAAAGCACTAACTACCACGTTTAGCCCTAGTTATCTCTATCACGACAGATTGATTCTTGCGCTTAAAAGTAGTAGCTGTAGGCAAATTCAACACACTGCCTGCAGATTCGAAAGAGTCCGCACCGAATCTAGAAACCGTTAAAAATGACACCTGGCTACCGGCTAAAAGCACGAAAGCCTAGGACGATTGGACCCTTATAAGTAGGTGTACGAACTCTAGTTGTACTCTTGTGAAACTCTAGAAGATTGGATGCTTAGAACTAGGTGCACGAACTCTAGTTGTACTCTGTCGAACCCGACAATGGCACAACGTGATAGGTAAATGGTGTTTTCGACGAGCTCTCTTGCTGTTCCCTAGCAATTCTTGAGTCTTTTACGCACTGCCTGCAAATCGCGTATATTTGCTTTCCTGCCTTCAACTATAGGCAGCCGTTGGTGCTCCGGGAGGGGATGTGGTCCGAGTCTGCCCGCTGAAGCTAATCAGCTGGCACTAACGTCAAAATATCCTCGCTTCACACACAAGCAGCAAAAGCGAGATTGAATAGGGACGTTCTAGCATATTCTAACTACGTAAGACACTACGCCCCCTTTGCTCAGCTGCACATACTGCCTGGAGACTCAGCCGGCTTCAGCAGCCATCCCCTCCTTTGAATGTCGGCTGAAAGCATGCTGCACCTGATGTTGTAATGCTGTCCAAATGCAGAGCAAAGGCACAACCTAGTGTGCGCATCTTTCTAAATTCACTCGTTCAAACATATCAGAGCAGGAGAGGTATGATGATTTCCGCATAATTCTTATGCCACGGCCTAGTTACAATATCTGCTCTGCCTACAAAGTACCAATCGTAGCCCGACGCACAGCCTAAAGGATGCACAGCTCTTACTGAAAGCTGCACGTGTGGCTAACCCACGCGCAGATTTGGGCTCGTTTGAGATGAACGAACCCAATATGCTCGTTGAATAGCAACAAAAACGAAACAGCACTTCACAGAAGAAATGTTTGACGCAACCCACTGCCTGCCGATTTTTGCACAGCGCTGTTCTGCTAACTGCGAATATCCATCTTGCAAAATGCTCCCTCAGCCCGCGTTAGTGGCTGGCAAAATAATCCCGTGCCGGTTCAGCCAACAAAGAAAGGCATTCACCCGCTATAGCATAGGCTCTGCAAAATGCTGCTCAAGCACACTACTGCCCAGTGGCGCAAGACACTCACTGCCTGGTTGTTGGATGTCATGCAGACAACCCTTTCTCCGAAAGGTATAGACCCGAAAACGCATGCATTTTTTGGACGAGCTTGGTGGCCGTACGCAAATCATGGAAGCGAAAGGTCTTCCTGGCGGTGCAAGGCACTTACTGCCTTAAGATTAAGTGGGCATGGCTAGCAAAGAGTACGGGTAGCCTGCGCCTTACCAACGCTCAACGCTTGTGTGCAGATCGTAGGAGTGCCGAGACCCCTCCCGATAGCACTGAGCATTCCTGTATAGCCATTAGCTCCATCCATCTCAAAGGACTGGCTCATGCATTGTCCATCAATTCCAAATAACTACACAAAATCCACTGCGATGAACGCGAGCATGGTGCAGGAAATCCTCAAACACGCAAAACGCACCTTCCATGTCTACCGTCCTGCGCGGTAGCAGCGTTAATGCATAAATCAAGCCTGATTTCCTTTTTGCCTAAGGGGACCCGAACCCAGGCCTTCCAACCGACGTACAAGCTGTAATGAAGGCAACAATTTGTCCCTACATCTTTACTGCTCACAATTAAAGCCCCGCAGGATTCGTTCAACTAAAACTAGGAACTGTTTTGTTAGAACTACACACTAACCAACCACAAGCAGACAGCAATCCTAATGCTGAGCCTGGTGGACGTAGCACACTCCCTTCCCAGCGGATTTTCAGATAGCACAATTACCACTAGCTAGGGAAAATGGAATGGGCAGGGCGCGTTGCACCCACATCACCAGATGCTGCGGACAACTGGACAAACCAATGAAATATTCTACGTAAATGACCCTATCACCCTATCCTAATTCTCTGCCTCTATGGCCTCCCGCGCACAGCCTTTTGCCCCAGGATGCACATGATTGCGCCTAGCCTTAAATCAACAGCGGCAGTGAGGAAGACCCTGGGGGATTAGGAGCCACTTTCTAGGGGAAGCCTCTATGTATTGCTGCGCTCTAATCTACCAGCATACTTCCTGCGGTTTCCCAAACATCCTCCACAAGAGGCAAACGTCGCAAAAATGGTTCAAAACTTTACCATAATATTACTAGTCTGCAAGTCTTGTTATTGCCCCTATGAATTTCTTGTGGATGCAGTGCATACTCCCTGTATATTCGGCAAAGCATCCAGCGTAGGTTTGTGGAGAGCAAAGCCCATCGGAAGCCTGCTATAACGGCCGTGTAACCACCGGGCAGCATAGCTTTAGTAATACCTCCAGGAAAATGACGCGGCCTCTGCATATGATGCAGTCAACTGCCCTTTATTTGCGGGAACTACTCCCAGTGACATACTCCCTTAGCCAAAAATGTACTTTTTGTGCCTGTCGAGGGTAATACTCTGCGTGAAATTCACTTGCCCGCACTACTGTATGGTAATACAAAAAGTGGCTCGTTTAGTGATGCACTTCTTAAACGCCCAGGAAGCTACTCCCTGGACGTAATTTTTTAGCCCTACACGCGTACTCCCTGGACGCCGAATATGC
The DNA here is from genome assembly GCA_963920595.1 of Eimeria praecox. Classification (NCBI taxonomy): domain Eukaryota; phylum Apicomplexa; class Conoidasida; order Eucoccidiorida; family Eimeriidae; genus Eimeria; species Eimeria praecox. The sequence continues at coordinate 2,201,544 of OY986948.1, forward strand.
GAGGATATTTCGACTTCTCCCTATTGCAGCAAGGTACACTGCTTATACTGGCTCGCCGTTTTATCCCCTGGGCACGAACAACAAAATCCAGAATGCCAGAATGCCCCCGTCATATTCGAGGCAGCATGCAAGTTCAACTGCCTCATCACAACATCAAATTAGCATGCTTGGCATGTTGGGAAGTGCCCAGAAGAACGAAATCCTTCAGTTTAGTCGCCGTACTGTATCACTCACTGCCTGCAACAACGGCGTAAGCTGTCCAAGGGACAGGACATCTTCTGTTCCCGCCCCAAAAAATCAATGGGGGTGCCAGTGCAATGCAAAAGCAGCCATAGTCGTTTGCAACAAACAGTATGACGTTACAGGTTACGGGCGTGCTGCGCCTTCGTCAAACGACAGACAAAAGCACCACTAACCTCAGCTAACCTCCGCAGTAAACCCATGAAAAGACGGCCTTCCATTAACAGCAGGAAGCCAGCACGTTATCGTGATTTGTACGTCTCCCATACGGCTTCCTGCTATAGACGCCTACTTTGCATGCGGGAAAAATACAGAATATGCTCACAACAAGCCTGCATCACGCCCTCTCGCCCTTTTTCTACTACCTGCCTCATCCAAATCAAACTCACTTTCTGGGGGAGGAATACAATTAGGGGAACACGATCTGCAGATGCACCACGACGCAACTTTGCAAACGACAGCCTACCGAGTGTAGATAATATTGGGGCGTCTATTTACTGGGCAATTTCGGCGAGGTAGCACACTGTGCTAGCCCGCAAATACACCGAACGAATCGGCCCTAAACAAATGGCCACTACCTTGGGCAAAACTGCTGGTGCTCGTGCACCAACAACAGGGGCCAACTACGCTCACCCAAAAACGCTCGCGTTGGATGCCGCACAACACGAACTCCTTCAAACTTACATTCTGTAGTGTCAAAATGGAATATGAGACGGGAGCAGCCCAACAGTGTTCCTGCACGCAGTCCCCTAACGCGGAGCTCCTTCTGGGCTCAATAATTTTGGCAATAGTTCGCTTGCATGTGTCTGCGGTGCGCTTATACGACCGGCGAACTGCATTGCTTCCACACACGAATTTCAAGTGTATGAGGTTTCCCCAGTGATCTCCAAGAGTCAACTGCACAAAATTTTGACCGCATTATTTTCAACAAAGACATATTCAGATTGTATTCACCACTTCGTCGGTCACATTTCACCCCCTGTTTAATGTCTTTAACAAAAGACGCACGTACTGTATGCATACCCAGCGTGCGGGGTTTAATAAAATCCACCACCAGCAGAATGCATTCAAACCCCTATTGGTGTGCCGAACTAAACTGCTAGCATGCGAAAAAAACACTCCTGTGCTCAGAGTACCATTCACAGCGCTCCCTGAAATAAGGGCCAGGCAACTTATCATGTCTATTCTGCTTCACGTGACGCACTGCCTGTAATTAGACAGCTTGTAGACAAAACTGAACATTAGGATGTCAGGAGGATATCGTGCACTGCCAAGCTCCCTCCCAAAGGTTTGTATTCACGCTACTTGACGTGCTAACCTCTTTACGCAACAGTGATGTCACACATAACAGTTCTCCTAAGCTTCCCATGATCGATCTGGCTCACATCCTTCATGTTCAGCATGCCGCTTGAATGCAAATGGAGCATGCACTTAGAACTGTAGAAAGCTTCATACCTGTCTACAGCCCACTAGGGGTATGCCTACGACAAAACCTAAACGATTGGTTTGAAATGCATATCTAGCAGATGTAATTCGCATAGTACGCCACTGAGAGTGTAATGTGCCCATGCATTTGCCACTGATTAAAATAAAATGGCGTACATCCTGTTTTACCCCACAGCGCGAAACGCCAAACGTTGCTGCCCCTGGCAGAAAGGCCATATATGCAGGCGAAAAGGCACACCAACAGCAGCCGTGGTCTTCAACCCGAAATTTTCAGGGACTGCTGCAGCTCTGCGGCGCCAGCCAAACATGCCCTCAGCATCCTGGCGCCCTCCACTACCTCAAGTGCCCCGCGCATGCCATACATCCCATAGCAGTCAACGCAGAGGCTCTGATTTTGTGAGCTGCTACTAATTGAGCATCACCTAGTAGCTGTTTCTACCTTAGCCATCTCGAAATATCCATCTCGAGATGGTTGTTCCTTCCCTGTAGGATTGCTGAAGTAGTGCTATGCACGCACTGCCTGAAGGTAATGCAGCAAGCAGGCGCATTTGCGAATATCCTCGAACATCCCTTCGAAACACCGGTACAATACTTCAGTAATTCCAAGCTTTTCACACCGTGCCAGGTCAAGTGTAGTGCCCGAGTACCTGCCCATGTCGAGTATGATGACGGTTGGAACTCACCGCCTGCACGGTATATCCCTAGTAGCGCGACACTCACCACTGTAGTAAAGACACCCCTGTGATCCAATCAATGAAGTGTGAAGGCAGCATGGCATCAACCACCACGATGCGCACTTGCTGAATGCCGAGAAACGCCACCCTGTCACAAAGGCAAGCTCTCAAAGTAAAACTAGGCTTTGTCACCGCCGCAAGGCATTCACCCCTGCGTTGGATGCACACGACTTGCATAATTCTTGCAAATCTATCCGGATGGATGATGGCGCCTGCGATGCTGTACCTGCGCAGTCTGCCCACACTGCCCCTAAAGCCAGTCACACCTAAATGCTTTACAGGGTGGAAGGGACGGACTTGCTGCAAGTATCATTAGACCCTACGATCCGTGGTGTCAATATAATGCTTGCAAGTCCAGAGGCCACACTGTCCCGAAGCTACCCTAATGAAGAAAGATGAGTAAACCTGAACACTGTAGTGTGTGTGTGTGTGTGTGTGTGTGTGTGTGTGTGTGTGTGTGTGTGAACACTGTAGTCGCTGCGATTTCTTTACTATGCCCCATTTCGTGTTCTTCCCTGCTAGTATGCTCCCGGTCTACGGCACGTACACACTAAAGATTGCAAGTGCATCGTTTTTGTAGATATATTGTGTACACATATAGGTTACTGGTCTAAGGAGCTACTGCCCCCGACCCGGGCAAAGCAATGGCAGGCACATCGGTACACGACAGCTCAGATGATACAACCCCACCTGGTATCCTCATTTAGAAGCCGAGTGATCCATCGGTAATAAGCAACGCACACACCGCGTTGCAGCCCCACAGGTCGCTCATCCTGCTACAGAAAAAACGCTCTACACCTAGACCATTCATATCAGTCGATACAATAGGCCAGCTGCCCATTACGGCCCAGTTGCAACTGGGTCATAATTGCAGCTGGCCTATTGTGTCTATCACGGCCTGAACGCCACTTACTTTCTGCACGTGGAATCCCTCGCTCTCAGGCAGTTCCCTTCTTGTGTCAGTTCCCACCCGTGTCAACCCGCAATTCTGACGTTTCCTGAGCGAGCTTTTATCGCCTGCAACGAGTAGTTTCAAACGGCATGCAGCACGCACATCCTGCAAATTCAGAAGGCCCGGTCGAAACCAACACTGGCTGTCTATTGCTCAACTATTTATCCAGCGATGCATGGCAGGTTGCAAACCCCACAAACGTGCAAGGGAATGTCTCCGCACCACCTTTGATCCAATCGCTCCCTGAGAACTAATGACATGGTGAGATCTGATATGCTTTGCGAAGAGACGGCGTGACCTCGTTTTTCAAGAACCAACCGCGAAGTACAAATATCAAAAAAATTCCTCTGCAGCAAAACGCTTACATACTGTACCATAAAAGAATGCAAACACCGCCTTCTTTGCAGACGAACAAGATCTAGTTGCCATGAGTTCCTAATAATGGTGTGCAGAGCTGTTTCGCGGGCCCCATGCAGTGGGCGCAAATACCGAGTGTTCGTGAACCTCAGGATTCATCCACATCTTGTTGGTCGGGAAAAGCCGAATTTACATCACCTGTGGGAGCGTACAGGCTGTAATTTGAGGACATGGTGACGTCACCGCGCACGCTAACTCAGTTCATGCCAAGACAACAGTGCTCATGCGAGTAGCGCAGCTTCCATCCTGTCAGGGCTTGGCTTCACAATCGCGCAAGTTGGGTGGTGCCTGCATGCCCTCATCAATGTTCCGATGATGCAACATGATTCTTCTCGGCTGAAACGAGATCCTTGCATGATCCACGATGCCGGCCCGCTCTCTGCAACTAGATTGTTCCACTGTGTATAGACACAGACAAGCAAGCTCCGCCTCATGACGTCAGACGAGCGCGGCTGGCCAGCCATGTTCGTACACTACAAGGAACCCACTCCCTGTTGCAAGCCATATTTCACAAGGCAAAAATAACTGTCAAGCTAGGTGCATAACTGCCCCCGCAGAGTGCCTTTGTCTACAGCCGGTGGAGTACATCTGCGAAGTACTGGTCATCCCCCTCCAAAGAAACGCACTCTCTACCGATTCAGGAATCAGCCCTACCCGAACCTTACAAAAGTTAGAAGGCAGCCGTTCTGTAAAGGCGGTACCATTGCCAACGCTTTTTACTCCGTGAGACGTTCGCACAACTGACAGCCGCTAGCAGTCAGTCGCCTTTCTGTATGTCCTTCACTAAGCCTGCTGTTCTCGTATGCAACGTACCAGCTGTGCCGCCGATACAGCTCCCTGATGCTCACCCTGCTCAGTCGACCACGTTGAAAGCATCTCTATGTTGCACCTTTCTACCAAGTAGCCACAAATACGACAAACAAGCGCATAAGCTGGGCAAACCTTGCCCAAGATTGAATGCTAATAAACAATGGGTAAAATGCAATACTCCTGAGCTCACCAACTGCGTATGCGCACAATCCAGGGCATTGCTTGATGGGAGTATTTGGCTCATGCTGCAAATAGACTTTCGCACTGCCTACAGGGTTCACAAGGTAGGAATAAGCAATATATGCAGCATTGTCAGTTGGCTTTCACAGTGTATGATTTAAAAAGCAGCGCAGCGCACGACCTGTCAGCCAAGCATACCCCCGATGGGCCGAGGATACTGCCAAACACGAAACAAATCAAATAAAGAGGTGCTCGACCCTTCCCCCGTCCAGGTACGAGGTGGGCATTTCCTGATTTTAACGGAGAGTCGCAAATACGTCACCATCCACTCTCGAATTGCTGAATCTCATGTATGCTTCCAGTGGCAATTCTTCAGCGGCTGCACTGATTTCCAGCAAACACGCCATGCAAACGGCTTCCAATGGGGCGGTATACTGCTTGCTTGTGACGTGCATGCCTATACGAATAAATGTAGAGGCGCACATTCTGCAAACTCGAGGAACACGAGCCCATTCCTCGGAAGAGTACAAAAGTGGCTGTTGTTAAGCAAAAAGAACACTGATCGTATAGAGCAAGCCCTTGCCCTCAAGAACCCCTGTGGCAGCGCTCGGTTGTTCAGCGAAAGTCGATTCAGCAACGGAATTTCATTAAAAAATGATCCCTCCAAATTATTCAGTTCGGCTATGCATCACAACAAATGATGGCCATGATCTCGCCTTGACCCTGCGCGGTGGCTAGTTCCTGGTTAACACCTAAAGAGCTACACCCGCAATGGTTAAGTACACATGTGCCTCCATACTACCGCTAGTTTTGCGCATTTATTGAGACCCACTCCCTGCAGGCGCGTAAATTCTTCTCACTAGAATTATCGAACAACAGTATTAATGCACTCTTGCTCCTACCTTTTCACCAATGCAATGCCAAGCACATGGAGATTCAGGTTTTGGCAGAATGGGGTGATTCTGCCTCCCACGCCATTCATCTGCTCATCTCGCCTTAATTTTGAAATGCGCGCCAAAAATGATTTTTGCGGAACAGCATGCCTACTGGCTGCCCCAAGCATGCATATTCCAACAGCCCGTCAAGAACGTACCAACAGGATATTTCTTAGTCACATATCACGCACATCCTGCAACGAGAACAAGATTTTCCTTTACAAGCAAGCAAGGTGGACGGTTTGCTTTATCCTATGCTGCATTAGAACAAGCTGAATTTGAGCTGAAAACGCATTCTTCCAGCGGCCGCAAGCATATATATTGGAACAGCCCACCAAACCTATCAAGGAAATGAGGTGCTTCTATCGCGCACTCCCTGCAACAACAGCAGCAGCCCCTTCAAAAAGCTGAAGTTGAAACCCCTTCACACGTGGGTGAAGTTACAGAAGATGCCGCCGAAGAAAACAGTTTCTCGAAGTCGTTGTTAAACAAAATACGAAAAGGAATCGCTTCCGTGCTCCTGAGAAAAGGCATGCCCAGCACGCACAACCTGAAAAGTTGCATACCAATGCACAGAATGTCCTTCACGCACCACACTCATGTAGTGGTCACGACACCACGCCCTCTACAGAGTATGCAACTGCCAATAACCCTACATAATATTCGCAACGGCATCGCAACGCACATCCTGCGCATTCACTCACGACGGCTTTCGTCATCAGGAGCCCTACAACCTGTTCAACAGCACACCAAGGCAAATACAGAAGGTGTTAAATCAGATTCCTCACAAAATCTTGTGTATGCATTTCGTTACAAAGCTGGAATCTCGACCTTTATTGGCTTCTCAACAAGACGAGGGACGTACGGACTGTATTGCAGCCTGAACTGCCTATTATCCCATTTGGACTAACTCTTAACGCATCGTGACTCGGTGAAAGCGCATCTGCCAAAGCGTCTGATCAATACAGCCCACAATACGCTAAAGCAAGGTATGAACCACAGGAAACCACAGCTCATGTGAGCGCAGGTTGGTGGCATCAAGAAGAGCTTCCATATCTGCCTGCAAGATTATTCTACTTTCCGACGCCGGTTTACCGACAATCTGCTGGACGTGATATGAAGACGCACACGCTGAAGTTAAAACGGTCATTTCTCACAGTTTTCCACTGTGCAGAAGGTTGAATGAACAGGGCAATACGCCAGGTACTTGCCAGCCTCACCCTAACCAAGCAACTTACTTCCTGCAGGCGAACGAATGTGCTGCATACAAAAACTGGTTAGGCGGTCGGCACAATAACGGATGACCGGCTGCATATGCAAAGCAAGGCATCCTTCCTTTCACCTAAAGGAACCAAGCGACGAGAATAAAGGAATGAAATAGTGGAATATTCTCGGGCAACGCAGATAATAGGGCTGTGTACTCTTGAACCAACGGAGAGCGCAGCAAATAAGCCTGAAAGCAACTCGACTAAATATCACACCATATTTGTATCACTATTAATACACTTATGAAAATAAGTTGTATGTTCTAATATACAAAAATCTATGTTGAAATATATATAGTCCATGCATATAAATGTAGTGTGTATTTGTACACAATTCTCCCCACTCAAAATTATGTTATTGAAAGTCAAATCAGTTCAGATACCAAAACGTAGAACTCTTTTTGGACAGAAAGCTGGCCTTTCGTCCCCAAAAATACAGAGGGCGCGATCCAAGCAAATGGCGAACCAGGGGCGGCTTGCAACTCACGCCCTGCAGCAAAAGTAATAGAGCTGTCTTACCACATATAATACCTTCCAATTCAGTCTCATTCACGTTTTTGAAGGTACGGGGGACCCTTCAAGTGTCGGCCTCCCCACCCGGATCCTTCATCGCCATCCCCCATACATCCTGTGCGTATGCCAAACTCGAATATTGGTTAGCTAGCGGATAAGCGCCCCGTGCCTCTACGCCAACAGCTGGTCCTAAAAGAGTTGCGTCCCCACTACACGCATTACAAGAGGCTAGCGTCTTGCCAGGGGATGAGCCCATCCTGATTTGCGCGACCTGGTCTTAGGGCTCACCGACTGCATGTTCAAGAACTACCTGCACGCAGTATTCCTCAGCGTAGGTCGTTCAAATCCATGTAACAAAACATTTCCCCGTCGTCTCCGCGCAAACCGCAGTAGGACGTACATGCTATTGGGCAAGACAGGGCAAGTCTGCAGAGTCGTTAGCTTCATACTGAGAGCGCAGGCTTGACACGTCAAGGATAATCGGAGGCCAGTGAGCTGCTACAAGACGTACGAACTGCCCATTTCCATCAACAACACGCTCGCCAGTGGAGAGGTCTGCTTCTTGCCCTTCAGCAGTCATCAAGCAGTACCCCTTCTAGGCATTCGTGATTACTAATGCGGGCTAGTGTACCTACCACCTGGGAATTCGCAAAACCTCACCGGCGCCGACGCACACAGCCTATGGTTAAGTGTGCAAGTAGAAAAATGCACCGGGTGTCACAAACTGGGGTGTCATCGCGGGGAAGCAATAGGTGCCACCGTGCTCCCTGCCCTTTTAGCCGTTTCCAAAAGGCAACCCCGGTAGGCTTGGCCAAATAATCAGTGAAAATGTATCCGACCTAGAAACCAATGTCCAAACGGAAGTAGAGGCACATGTGGCCTCTACGGTTTCATTCTCGCGCAAGCATAAAATGGGTGCATTACGTTTCAATCCGCAACACAGCACAGCTCAGCGTCATGGAAGGAATTGCGATGCACCTGGAAGTTCTCAAGTATGCGACGCACTGGCTGTCAGTTTAATTCTTGTACAACTGGTTACTCAGCGTGCATCGAAATTTCCTAGCTTGCCAATGGGTGGCCCTGTGTCGTGCTCAAAGGTGATACCCCGGGCTTGCCGGACACCTTCCGCTGCATACACTAATCTAAATGATTCAATGGAGCTTTACTATGTAGCGCCAGGATAATGGAACCGCGCCCACTACACTGAACACCTGTAAAGCATCCTTTTGTCATTTCCAGCCCCAGAAGAAGGCAACGACGTACATACTGCCGGACCGACCAGTTTGCAGAGAAGTCACACTTACAGCTCAATGGTAAAATGGCAATCATAAGGGCAACGAAATGCGCTGCTGCGCTTTTATGGAGGATGAATTTGGGACTAGCGAGTAACCTGTATTCAGCATGTAGGCCATCCCTCATCATTTGTCACGTCCGATTTCCCCGCTTGCAAGCACAACCTTCCCGACTTCAAACGCACCATAGTATTCGACTGGGGAGAAGCTGGCAAGCTGCTCCTTTGTCAATGATGGATAACCAGCTCAGCCAGAAAGTGTGCTCCGCGTACTTGCTGCGAATGCGAGAACGAAAGAATAAGTTCATTAGCAATCAATGAAGGGGCAGACGTTCTGCTCAGAATACAATGTTTAACTAAATTTTCGAAGCAGCGATATACTCAACTAATTAGTGCAAATGCATTGTCTTGGATCTGCTGTTGTTGCATGGTGCGCTTCACTGACTGGCTGTTAATATTTATGACATCGATGAACCCCCAGGGAATATATATGCTACTGCTGGCGAACAAAGTTCAGTGTATTTCTCACCATGCTACCGGATGCAGCTGAGAAGCATGAGCCCTGGGCAGAAGTGCATCTTCGACCCCTGTCTGGTCAACAGAGAGCGCTCAGCTCCGTACCGTCTGTAGCAGGAATCATGGTTTCCGAACAGGCTTCGCAAATCAGAGAACATGCTGGGTGCAAGACTCTGCTTTTCGAAAATGCCCAGGCAAGTGCATGTCGAAAACAAATGAGTTGAAACTCAGGATGGGACAGTCCTTACTAACTGCACAGGAGCAGAGCGGCGAATGTGTCTTAGCTCAAACGGCTTCCAAGCCGCATGCCGCCTAGCTCCTCATGCATCCCCCCCTCCAGTTTTTATTTTCAATCAAATCTCTGGGAAGGTTTGCCCAACTGAGTCCGAGGTGTATTCATTGTTTCTCCTTTGCTGATGCCACGCACTCCCTGACAGGACAGCACTTCTTCCACTAGCGGCATATGGCAACATGCAGATTCAGCCCTGGCGTACTGGAAGCACACAACGTTGCAAGTGCACACCAGGGGCTACAACACCTGATATCCGTTTGTGCAACCACCAGTCTGGTGCTATACTTTCCAGTGTGCCTCCCATTTTCCCATTTTACACACTTCCTGCGGATGCACCAGTCCCCACACTATTTTGCTTCCAATGCATCGTACAGCGAACAGGTCCTTGGATGCTCTAGTAGTACAGCACAACATACCACATATTTTCGTCTTATCACGGTCTTTTCTAAACACCTATGCAAGGATTGTGAATTCCAGATATTTACTACCTTCAAGTAAAAGCCCAGAGGATCCATGATTCACAAGCCCCCTGTAGTGCACAAGGTTGCACAAGGCTCCCACCTGGCAACACAACCCTTCTCCAACTGAGGCCATATGATTGCATGCAGATACAGTCCTAGGCGTACTCAAAGCATACAATGTTGAAAGCACACACACCAGGGGCTACAATACCTGATATCCGGTCGTGCTGCCACCAGTCTAGTGCAATACTTTACAGCGCGCGTCGCGTACGTCGTTAGTTGCGCTGGGAAGTGGTGGACTGTCACGTTTCGTACCTATAAAAAGAAATTAGCGTGTTCAAAAGTGCGAACCGTGACAGCCGACCAAGTCCCAGTGCCACTCAAGACGCACGAGTGTCTAGCAAAGAATATTTGCAGCAGTACGCTGACGCTGTTCTACGCTGGTTTCAGGTTCTCTCGCGTCATGTTGTGCCTATCAACTGCACAAGCAACTCACCGTCTATGAAAATCCCTCTGATGGTATATTCCCACTGCTTTGCGACCGGCAGCAAACGCACGGCCCTGAAACGGGAACACGCGGGCACTGTCATGGCTCGCGTTGCTGTAGGTCTGGTTACTGATCGAAAAGCCATGTTAGGCAGACAAGCATCCGTTAAGCTTGGCGAGAGGCTATTCCCACAAATATGGCTGTGCAGTCGCCTTGTACGTTGGTAGCATTGAAGCTAGAGCCAGGGCTGTTGGCTCTTAGGCCTTATGTGCCTCTCGTTGGGGCAGCTCACTGTCTGCAAGATAAGTGGTCGGTGCCAGTGCCCCTACCTCCATATTTCGATGATGCAGCAATGCTGATAGTGCATATACAATACCCGCCGCATACCTTGAGGACACTAAGTTATATGCCTATAGGCTGGCTAACAATGAGAGTGGAAGTATCACCACGTGGCACACAACCCACTTCAACAAGCAGCCCCTAGGCTCGGCTGAGGCTCCAGGCAGATGCACGCACTGTCTGACTTGCAAAGGCCGTTAACTGCGTAGCAGCCCAGTGTAGCGGCACCGTACAAGATGGAAACGAGCAATCGGTGAATATTCCTTGTTCCTGATTCCCAGATAGTTGAGCATCTGTCTCACTTCACAATCGTTGCAGTAGGTATGCGGCAACTTCATCAATGCACCACTTTTGCATGTGCTGTGTCAAAGTCAGCTTCCGGGTTCTGCGAATATGCAAAACCGGCATTCGTATTCACCGCCCACTCACATACTGTAACGCCGCAACGCCACGTGGTTCAAGCCAACGCAATTGTTGCGCGAGTCCAAGTGCCTTTTTCCAATAGGTGCCCATCAGGTGTTTTTCGGATGTCACTGGTTGCGTGCCCCAAAACACCCCTGCACAAACGCAGTAGAGCAATCGCCGCTGCCCTTCTGTCCCAAGTCCCTTTTATCCAAACGCACTGACTGTTGATGCATTCACTGGCAGAATCACACTGCTCTTCGCACCTGCACGGAGCGCTGGGTAACCATACTAACGGCCTATGCGTAATGCCATTTTGCTGGAATTAGCGTCAGCATCAAATCAGCCTAGTTAGCTACTTGGCTGATGCTAGTCAGAGACTCGACAGCTCATGGATTAGAGCACGATTTCATCTCCACGCCTAATCGCACGAGACTTACTCCCTTGGATTTAAATACCGCACAATCCAAAGACATTGCAAAACATCCGCCACTAAGCCGCTGTTCCTGGCCACACGGCTCTGTGGCATCTTAAACAACGAGTGTTGCCCGCATAATGATGTTTATATATTATCAGGGAAATGGCACGCACGTCCTGATGGTCCGATGTGCCCGGCAATCATACACTATTCCTCATGCGCAACACTGTGCAGGTAGTAAATGCTCCCAATAGTAAATGCTCCCAATTACTGAGGTGGCTACATAACATTTCTGTGGCTTGCCCTTTTTTACGCTGTTAAATCCCTGGCTGGAACACACCATCTGAAGTTTCGCAAGGGTTCATCGAAACCATATCGGCTGTAGTCTGCAGGCTCTGCAAAACGATCGCTGAAGCACACCAGCGGCCTAGCTTTCGGAGCAAGGTTCTCTCCAACGCTACCGAAAAGAAGCCCGGCGTGCCATGCTACGCTACGAAACCTCCCTTACAGAGCCACCGTCATCGATCCAGAGCATGCAGATTTGTACAGGTCGTTTGCGTCCAAAGGGACAGCAGTTGCTTGCTTACAAAGTAAACAGACCTCATTATTTTCCCGGCCACAAGGCACACGTGTTTGCTCATGGAAAAGAAACATTTAACCTCTATCATCCACCAGTGGCGCACTCTCTGCATGTTCCACGTTTTCTCCACCAAAACCTCGCTGCCTCTTCCCTTCCGGTGGCATCACCCTGCTGTATAGACTTTGCCCCTGTTTGCTGAGTGGCCGCAACACCATCACAATGCATTTCATCACGCACAGCCTATTACATCGAAGCAGGAGCAGCAAAGCATCTACCATCCATGCTAAACATGTCTTGTTCATCGGTTCGACTTCCATGCCAAAAGAAAACGGTGGGTACAAAGATATCTTCCGCACAGCAGCATGCCGCAAATCTCACACGTTACTGCCCCACTAGCTACAAAAAATTCGCCGAATTGCCCATACCCGAGGTCAAATCAATCCGATCGTTTCACTGAAGGCCTGCGACGCACTTGCTGAAAAATCAAACGCATCAGCAAGTGCCAGCGACGGCAAATATAATGCCGGTGAGAATGGTGCAGCACCCTGTTTATCTGGGGGCCCAGCAGCTCTGCAAAACGCACGATCTTCGCCGCATGCCAGTGAAGCCAATGTGCATCCCTGGCGTTCAGATTTTTGACCCTAGCGTATTTGCATTACTTAGTCCTGAGGAATATTGTCACGCACAGATTGCTCTGCCAGTGCGCAAGGCAGAGCTTCTCCGTTCAAATGTCACATACTTCGGCTATTTATGGAAAGGATATTGAAGTTGGGCGCTTAATTAGTATGCATGTGCCCGCATCGAGTCAACGAGTGGGCACTCATCAAGACACTCGCTCTGGCTTCCACTGTGTCTGGGCCTACAGTCTACCGAGAAAGGAAGCCGTCGCAATCGGAAGGATGCCCGCTAAAACAAATCCCCAACCACTTTTCGATCACCAAGCTGGAGAGACAACCAAATGTATGGGACCAATCATAAATCGATTTGCGCCGGTTCGCTAGAACTCTAGGGTGCTGGTCTAGTCAGCGCACCACCTGCATTGCAAGTATGCATGCCAGTCGTAAAATCCAATCGCCAGCAAAGGCTAAACCTAAACCCTTGCCCCTTTCCAAAGAAACATGGTGCCGCCAACATCGACAGAGTTTGTTCATCAGGCCAGCTACTAGAAAGCCACGCACGCCCTGGTAGTTCATTTGCTGCCTACCGACGACCTGCTCTGTCCAGCTCCAGGCATTCCACCACCGATGAACCTGCAATACGATCTCTCGGCATTCCGAGTGCATTGTCCTCCTCTGGGATCATGCGAAGCTGCGGACGAAACGCACTCCCTGCAGGTGCAAATCGTCAGTGCATCTGCATACGACTGAAGGTCTTAAGGCGAAAACGGCAAGAGATGCCTTTGTCAACCGCAAACGGCTTTCATAACATGTATAGCGTCACTAGACTTCCACCTACCCTACCCATGAACCGGTTTCCATTATGTAGCAATGTCAAACAACCCACAACCTGGGGGCAACGAAGCACCGAGAGAAGCAACAGGTTACGCGTTAAGCACGCGGATTTAGTTCGCGCCAATACCCGAACCGACACAAAGGCATTTCAAACTGTTCGTACTGTCTGCAAACCAAGATACGCTCCCTAACTTTCCATCCTCATGCAGAGTGCGGTTCAATTAATGGAATTCTGGCAATGCGCTGTCAATCCCGCAGGTTCTATACTGGCCAGAGCGCTATACTGCTCCACCGGCTGCTATGCTATAGTCTAGTTCAAGAGAACGCACAACCTTCAGTTTGACAAGGTGAACACTTCACTCACGTTTATGAAGATAGGTATGCCATGATGCACCTAGGACGAGTAGGTCCCACCTTCCATAGGAAACAAGTGGTCAGCAGCGAGACAATTCTGTAGATTTCTGCATGTCCTATGCCCACGTGCACCATTAGGCATCTGTATTCAGGTATATATTACGCGTGTTCGTGTGTGTATGTGTGTGAGTGTGTGTGTGTATTCGTTTTACGTCCACCCGCATCACCGCCGTCCCGCGAATCTTCAAAAAAAATCCAAAAGATACAGAAATAACCTTATTTTGAGCGATACAGACCCACTTCCGTTCCATCAGCCACAACACCAGCGAACCCAGCAACAGTCTTCTTAGTAGTACCAGATAACCCAATCAACGCTGATATGCCCTCTGCAACTGACTTGGAGAATGCGCTTCCTACTGGGTTGGCAGTATCCAGTATAGGCATGCTAAAACTGTACGATATTGTCAACGAACCACAGGATCCAAAAAAAAGCAAACGGTATACGAAAAGAAGATGTGCCAAGGGTTGGAAGGTTTAGCACACGGCGCAGCAGCATCCTAGCGAGGGTCTCTTCCGTGTGGCTCTCGGGTGGCCTACTTGCTGGAGGTAAACATGCGCCCCATTCTTGGCACGCAGGAATACGATTCTACACTGACTTTGTCCTAAGCTGGGCGGCAGGGAACAGCAATGGAAACATGGGCATAGGCCACCAGAGACAGCAGCGTCCAGCACCACCAACGGGTCCGCATCGTGAAATTCAGAAGCACCCAGGTTGGAATCCTAAGGTTAGCTAGCTAGACACTGAAACTAGTATCAGGCTATCCAGGTTCTGCCTTAACGGCAATCTGACATACGACCTGACGATTGTGCTTGTCAAGTTTGTCTGGGCGTTGTAGACTGCCAACTTTCTCCTGAAATCACGTTAATCGCACATGAAGCGCTGTCCTAGAACCTCTATTCAAACTTTCGTCCCACAAAACTCACGCTCTGTTCGACAAATAGATCACGAGGGACGCAGAAGAGAATCGCAGCTTCAGGTAAATTAAAGAGAAGCAAGACAGTCCTTACTGTAGCCATATGCCCCTTCACCTCCCTCCCCTAAGATTGGCTACGTACACACTGAAAGAACGAATTTCGCCAGCCGTCCATCCGCATATAATCGTACAGAGCCGGATGAAAGTTTTTAATGATGGCATCTTACTGGCAGCTGCAACAAGAGTGAAGCACTTAATTAGCCATATCACACTCAAAACATAATTATGGCTGCCTGCGCACTTTGCGTATGTACATCGCTCTCCTACTTGCACAAATGCTCATCATGCCTCTACCCACATTCTGCAACATTCCGGAGCATAATCCCTGTTACAGGAAGTGTTGCGCCGAGGATACGCTTTTTTGCAATGCCCGGCTGGCATTCTGAATCACTGCTTTGCAGGATGAGCGACCCTAAACGCTGGAGTTTGAATCACAGCTAACCTCCGATTGAGCAACACACAGATGACAGCAACTAGCTCTTGCAAGGGCGTCCAGGTACCTCACCAATGCTCACCAATTTGCAATCCAAGGAACAAGTGGACCACCACGCAACGCAATCGCAGGATACACCGGGAAGTAGTACAGATGCTAGTGGGACCGTCTTTCCATGCAAACTGGGAGCCCCGTTGCTTTCCCAGCGCTAAACGTTCTGCAATAAACTGGTAACTCTGCGCCCCTGTATTCTGCCTCCTTCCAACGTACTTTCTAAGGCGCCACAGTCTCTCTCTACGTAGTCTGAAGTGTTACAGCGAATGCAACAGTGGACAAAATGCCAACCAACCGCTATCAGCGCAATGCAGCCTTCCGTTTCTTGCCTGGTGGGACGTATACGCAGATATTACATATAATCAAGCAACATAAGTATCATCCGTGCACCCCATATGCAAGCCAACAAACAGCACTGAAGATACAAGCCTAACATGCGGAGGAATATAAAAGGGTGGTTCGCCTAAGAGCTGAAAAGGAATGAACGGCAGCACTGAGGCCTTTGTGGAAGGGATGACGAATTCTAAAGCAGCTTCCATCTAGCGACACTGTCATTATTATTCACTTTAACAGAAGCTTCTGTCTATCTGCATCTGAGACGTACGCGCTAAAAGAACTCACCAACGAACCTTCCTTTTAACATCCACAAAGTGCTCCAAACACAGCGTATGACGCATTATGAATGCGGAGGTACACCATGATAAAACGTCCGAGCCTCTTGGCCTCTCCTTCATTAATGCCACCCAAATATGAGCAGGCTGACCTCTAAGATAGCTGGCTCAATATGTCCTGTACGTGTCTTAAATGGCGCTTGGGCAGCTGCTTGGTCCTTGCAGCATTCCTGTTGAATGCTACCTCATGCACGAAGGATACGAGTTGAACAAAACAGCCCTACGATGCTGCTCCTTAGCAATTAGCCATTCGCCGTTGTATAGTGTAAATGGGGCACGCAGCATACATCCTGCATATTACAAGCGCACTGCTACGACTGAAGTCCTTAAACAACAAAGTTAAGGAACACTCCTAGATCTTCGGGATGCAAAGTATATTTCCATTTCACTGACCAGACACACACCTCACTTCGCAAACACACACCGCAGCTGCCAGCCGGGAAGCCCGAATGCGAAGGAAGGGGTGTTGTGCAACGCACGAACTGAACGGTAGTGCAAAACAAGCAATAAAGCCACACTAATCCACGACTGCACCTCCTGTGCAGACACTCGTAGCAGATACCTTTCCACAACTAGACAGAATTTCCCCCATAATAATTCACATCAACAGGGAAAACGGCTCGGCCGTTGCCTACGGATCCTAAGCTTCGCTGGAATATCCTAAGTTTTGCTGGAATAGAAGGGGCTTGCGCAACGAACAAGCTGAATATTATCCCAAACAGCCCCACATTTTCCACAGGCATTTCCGGTTCAGCTCTAGTCTGTGGCTATGCCTTTGCCGAAGCCCACCTCTTTGCACCGCCTCAAGGCAGGACAAAAGAGTTGGCTGGCATGCCTCACGAGGTCTTATCTAAAATGCCTATCGTGATAGTCCAGCCTGAACAAAGAATCGCGACATTTCCTCTGGCGCTACCTCCCGCGAAAAGGATTGATAGCACTGATCAAGCATCTCTATGCCTGCTTCAATTTGGCATCCACCTTTGGCAAAGCAAGCAACCGATACCAGAAACCAGTTCGCCTGATTGCTCAAGAACGCATCAGACGTTCTCCACAAACGTGCAAAAGATCTTATCAATGCTCGACTCTACAGCAGCTGAACTTGGCAGATCCCCCACACGGCTCTGCATCTGGCCGCTCGACCACTCAAGCCGCCAGCACTCACATCCTACAAATTGTAAAGGCATCAAGCATGTCTAGCCCATATTTACTCCAGCGCTCATCTTCCGCACTTTAATTGCACCACAGTCCGCAAGCATGCAAACCGCTGACATCCACGCCAGGCAGCAGTGCCACAACACCAAGCACCACGGACGACACCACAACTCTGCCTCTAACACGCACTCTCTACGCATCAAAAAGATGCCTTGCAGCCTCATTTAGGCTGCTATGCGCATCTCAGAACGCGGATATCGTTTATGCTCCTAGAATCTCCAACCTCGTTCAGCCTATCTTTGACAAAGTGTCATATTAACGTATGGCGCCACTTTCCCCTATGCAGTACCTCCACAAGGAAAGCAACATCACAACTCCTCCTGGAGCTCCACCGCTGCCAACTCCACGACTCAGTCTCTACAACACGCACTTGCTGCAAATTACAGAACGGTCGAGCAAAACTAGTAGGATACGTAAGAGAGGCTCAATACCGACTGCTTAGGCTGCCCAATAGAGCGCATCCTGAGCACCCCACGCAGATGCACAACGCCTAACTCCCGTGTGTCATTAAACACAGACACAATATAACTTTGTAACTTCGCTCCGCCACTGGCCACTCCACTGCCTCCCACACGCACTGGCTGCAAATCAGCAATTCTCCGCGAGCTTCTAGCTGGCCGAGTCCATGTACCACCCACCTTGCACAGACATTCAAGGGGAGACCGAACACAAACTTCTGCCCACATTGCATTCCAAGCAATCGAGAAGCACGCAAAGAGTCGCAATGCAAACATCAGCAGACACCCAAACTCAAATCCACCACAAAACACTCCACTGCTCCCGAGGCACGCCTCATCACTCCGGCCCTAAACGCACTCCCTATAAATTAGAAAACTCACCAAGCATGTCCAGTTGCTTGGTTTTGTCTTTCACTTTCCACACGCTTGCCAGTGGGCGCCCAATACCGCCATGCTATATTAGCATATACAGCACATCTCCCTACACCTAAGTGCGTTAAATCCTTCCCCACACCGCAGGGTCCATGGGGCTTTCCCTTAACTATGTGGCGTACAAGCTGTTCTCCTATAGCTCCAATCCATATTCCTCGATAGAACCCAGGCTTGATCTGCAAAGGCGCTTAATGCAACACCCAATGCTCCAAACCATCCATGCTGCTTCTAGCCTACACTGCTCAATTTCCAAACACCTCACATACCCACTGCATATCAAACGTATGGAACCACTCTTAACTCTGGCCATGAAGGCGCTTCCTTCAAGTACAAAAAGCGTGGACCGCAGTACTTCAAACCATACTACTGCTCCTCCAGGACACTACTGCCAACAGCAATACTGCCTTCCCTGTGAAGCACGGATATGTTGAGGTGCAATATGGAGGCCCCCGACTGGTCAGTGGGCTCTTTCATCTTCCGCCTGTCAACTGGAACCCACGGTCGCTCAAAATAACACTGGGAGGAACTCGTCCTACAATCCAGCCACGTACTGCCTGCAATTTGGGTAATTGACCTACCGCTGTGACACCGGCATTGATAGACGCGCCAAACGACAGAGATGCAGACAATACTACATTGTGCACGCGCCCTCGGCTCTAGGGACTTATGCTATAACTAGTTCCGCATCATGGAGCATCATGGAGGCCCTTGGCTAGTGGATGGACTCGACATCTTGCGCCTGTCTAGCGGAACCCATGGTTGCAAGGAATTCTAGTCCAACAACCCTGCCACGCACTCCCTGGAGTTACGTCTCGTATATCGGCGCCATTGATGGACGCAGCCACCGACGCGATTGCATGGAATTCTGCCTTATTCGAATGCTGGTTTTACATCCGCCGCTGGCGTATAACAACTGATGCACTATTAAGTTCCGTGTCACTGTGGGAGCTCCCCATCGAAGTAGCCTCCCTCCAATTTCGCAGCAACGCACCGGGTAAAGGCGCATTGTCACTCGTCAGACTTGCTCAGCGCCTATACACAAAGCGCGTATTGGTGATGAGGAGTCACTCAAGATGTATTATGGCGAAATTCGTCTGTGCACGCGGGACTTGCAACTCGTCACGCAGCTTCCTGTTTCGGCCAGATATGTTGCGGTGGCAAGACGCAAGCGACCAATGTGCGCTACCTGTATTGGCCCTGCATGGCAACGTGCACGCCACTGCATGTTCCTGGAGCAAAATGTGAAGACGCCATCTGCTTCCACAATCCAAGAAAACGCACCAAAGAAGGCACCAGGCTCTCCGCGTACTAGCCAAAATTGCAGCGATATGGGCTGCGCCCATCCTGCCAGGGAAGCTTAGCTTGATATATGGAATAACACTACCACCATCGTGAGGCAGGCCGATAACGCAAGGACTGGCTCTAAAGGCAAAACAGCACCCACGAACCTTGCAGAGCATGTAAACAACGCACTGGAACCCCATAAATTCATCTAATTTAACTGGCACCAATTCAAAGCAGTGAGCATACTAAACCCTGCAAGTGACCCAACACGACATAACACACATCTCAGTCAAGCGCCACGTGACAAGGTGTGACAGTAAAATGGAAGCTGAGAGCAGCCCACTGCAGCCTGAGCGCATTTCTCCCCCCAGCCGCAACTGAGATGTTTACCGCTCCAAGCAATCTCTTCCTAATTAATATCATCAATGGCCAGTCCGTAAACTATCCTACTACACCAACTCTCGTCCGCCGCCTACCTGGACGCCATAGCCCACCAACCAAAAGCTTAGCCTCTCGCATGCACACTCTGTATCGAGAGCATCGAGCATATCTAGCTGTCTACATTAGTCTAACTCCTAAACTCGATGGTTACATGATGGGCTACATAGCATCTCTCTCCCACACACCCGAACAATCATGATGGGATTACTACTAGATGCCCAGCAGCTTCCAGATGCATCGATCATGCCTAGCGCTACCATTCAGTCTCCCTCAAGAGCGACACTGACGGCCCCAACCTCCACGGTTGCCCACGACGACGCACCGTTTGCAATGTAAAGCGCCCTACTCACCTACCCTCATGCTCCCATGCAAGCAATCTAGTCGCAAGGGCAGCATCATCAAACACAATCAACTGCGCCAGTGGCCACTCCACAAATCAGTCATTGCGCCATTTCTACAGAATATCAACGCCGACAGCATCTCAAGCTACCCAATTTACTCCACCATCCACCGTCTTCACGATAATCAGCGCCCACGAGGCAGATACCTGCCGCACACCTCAACGCACGTCACGTAAGCTGGCCGATTCACAGCTCAACCTCGCACACTCACATCCTACGCATTAGAAACACACGGAACATGTCAGTGTGCCTCATTTACTTCAACGTTCCTAAAAGACAAAATAAATACCGTTCGCCGCAGGGCTGTCTGCCAAACCGTGCACACACCCCACGCAGATCCTGAATACCAAAAACCGTTTGATAGCAAACCCCCACGCTTTCGTCAAGCCAGCAGGCTGGCGCCGCCAGCACTGGAACAAACTACTGAAGCCAGTCTAACCAGCACCCCCTCAGTATCATACGTAAAAAACACTAATCCAGCCTGTCTGACCGCCCCACCCAGCCTTACATCAACCCTTCAAAAGTAAAAAATAACCCACGATCAAATTCGCAATACGACACTCCCCACGCAATCCACAAAGATGCAGCACACACTAGTGATATATGCCGCTGCTCCCCTCCATGCAGCAGGCTCAATAGGAAAACATCAATTGACTCATAAACTCAACTCCGGCCATGGCAAACCCAACATACCAACCACTAACATGCACTCATTAGCAATTAAAAACCTATCCGTTAAACCTAAACTCCCCATGCATCCCAATATCAACCCCGAACGAGATGGGCCAGCCACCGCGATCCTCATCACGCAGCCCAACACAGCGCATCCAACGCACTCCACAAAGATCCAACATGCATAGACAATGCATTGCACTTCTCTAACCAGCAGAGTCGCAACCCCCAAATCTACCAAAACACATAACTCTGCTCAGCCAAAGAACAGACCAGAACGCACGTCCTGTGGCCCAACACTCAATCTCGAACAGCGAAATCCTGTAGAATCAAACCATCTAGCGTGTCTACATGCAATATTCATTCCAACACACAATCCATAGAATACGCAACGGGCACCAAACGCAGGTCTCCTCAAATATGCTGTACAAAGCAATAAGCGTACTCAAAGCACAAACACAGCGGCTTCGGGATCGCACTCTGTTCATATATGCTGCATTGTCAGGGCGCCAAGCAATAGCGCAACCGCCCCACCCACCCAACTAAAGCACTGAAGCCTGCAAGCATCTGCCTACAGCATGGAGTCCCTATATATTAAAATTGCATCGCCCGTGCAGTACGCCCTATAGTGCACAGCAATATTCGTAGGTTATACGCACCAAACATGTCTCACCGCGTGATGCAGCGGTTCATTCTCCTACCCACATTCCATACGAAAGTAAGCGCGTCCCACAAAAAAAACGTTAGGGGATGCCCACCCACAGTGCACCCAACCCCCGGCCATAAGCACGTGAAGGGCCTCATCCGCATACAGCTGTGATCTCCTCCAAATCATCAGATTCGTCAGACAGCCCAACAGACCCCATCAAACGTACTCCGCAAAGACCCAACATATACTGTCAATGCACTGCACTTCTCTAACAAGCACACTCGCAACCCTAAGATCTACCAGGTCATATAACTCAGCTCAAGCAAAGATCACACCAGAACACAAGCTCTGCGGGCCAGCACTCAATCTCAACGGGCACCAAACGCAGGTCTCCTCAAATGCGTTGTACAAAGAAATAAGCATACTCAAAGCACATACCGCGGCCTCGGCATTGGACTTCATTCACGTATGCACCAAAGTCACAGCGCCAACCACTAGCAAAACCGACGAACAAGCCCTAAACCCAAAACCCTCCAAACCTCTGCGCAGGACACAATATATAGGCAGTGCATGTTCTCTGCAATGCACCCTCTACAGCAATATTCGTTTAGCTCATACGCACCAAGCATGTCTAACCGCCTGATACTGTGGTTAAGTCTACTATACGCATTTTACAAGATAGTAAACGCGCACAAGGAAAAACAGTTCGCGGATGTCCACGCACAGTGCACCCAAACCCACCCTACAAACACGTGAAGAACCTGATTCGCAAACGCCAATGCTCGCCTCCAATAACCAGTGTCCCAACTGCAACCAACTGCAACTTTACCAAACCTTCGCACTCAAATACGCCTACCGCCGAACCACAGGGAAACCTCTAAAACGCACTTCCTACGAATCCCACCGTATACAAACCTGCAACATATTCCAATGTCCTTCAATAATACGCATAGCGTAAACCAAGTAAACGCACACAAGGAAAAACAGTTCGCGGATGTCCACGCGCAGTGCACCCAAACCCGCCCTACAAACACGTGAAGAACCTGATTCTCAAACGCCAATGCTCGCCTCCAAGCACCAGTGTCCCAACTGCAACTTTACCAAACCTTCGCACTCAAATACGCCTACCGCCGAGCCACAGGGAAACCTCTAAAACGCACTTCCTACGAATCCCACCGTATACAAACCTGCAACATATTCCAATGTCCTTCAATAATACGCATAGCGTAAACCAAGTAAACGCACACAAGGAAAGACAGTTCGCGGATGTCCACGCGCAGTGCACCCAAACCCGCCCTACAAACACGTGAAGAACCTGATTCGCAAATGCCAATGCTCGCCTCCAAGCACCAGTGTCCCAACTGCAACTTTACCAAGCCTTCGCACTCAAATACGCCTACCGCCGAACCACAGGGAAACCTCTAAAACGCACTTCCTACGAATCCCACCGTATACAAACCTGCAACATATTCCAATGTCCTTCAATAATACGCATAGCGTAAACCAAGTAAACGCACACAAGGAAAAACAGTTCGCGGATGTACACGCGCAGTGCACCCAAACCCGCCCTACAAACACGTGAAGAACCTGATTCTCAAACGCCAATGCTCGCCTCCAAGCACCAGTGTCCCAACTGCAACTTTACCAAACCTTCGCACTCAAATACGCCTACCGCCGAGCCACAGGGAAACCTCTAAAACGCACTTCCTACGAATCCCACCGTATACAAACCTGCAACATATTCCAATGTCCTTCAATAATACGCATAGCGTAAACCAAGTAAACGCACACAAGGAAAGACAGTTCGCGGATGTCCACGCGCAGTGCACCTAAACCCGCCCTACAAACACGTGAAGAACCTGATTCGCAAATGCCAATGCTCGCCTCCAAGCACCAGTGTCCCAACTGCAACTTTACCAAGCCTTCGCACTCAAATACGCCTACCGCCGAACCACAGGGAAACCTCTAAAACGCACTTCCTACGAATCCCACCGTATACAAACCTGCAACATATTCCAATGTCCTTCAATAATACGCATAGCGTAAACCAGCAGGTTGCCTCCCAGACACACCAACACAGCGCTGCCCATTCACCGCAACAACAAACCGCGCTTCAGCCAACTCCGCCACTGACGACTCCACAGCCCATAGACCACTAAATGCACAGCCTACAAATTAAATACACCAAAATAACTAATCGGCAAATTTACCCCTAAGTCCATCATACACAAAATATATAACCCTCAATACAGGACTGCTTGTCAAACGCCCCATCATAGCACATCCCGCCAAGCAAGCAAACACGAAAAAAACCGCACTTAGCACTTAGCACTTAGCAAAGTCCTATCCTCCAGCCGGCACAGTCAAGTCGCCTAAATTAGCAAGCATCCGCACTCAAATCCTCCACACCACTCCGACACTCAAACATTAACACGCACTTTCTGCAAATCAGGAGCGCACCGAACGTTGAACGGAATTCAATCTAACGATCACCCCCTCAGCAACATGCGTAAAAAACACTCATCCAGCATGTCTAACTGCCACACTCACCCTGGCATCAACCCTTCACAAGATAAGTGATGGACGAGAGAAAAGTAGCCTAGCATCGAATTCGCAATACGACACGCCCCACGTAATCCACAAAGATGCAGCACATCCTATTGATATATGCCGCTGCTTCCCTCAATGCAGCAGGGTCAATAGGAAAACACTTGTTCAGTCCCGCGCTCAGCTCCCGCTCTCGCGAAACCACGTCCAACAAACCAGCCAATAATATGCACTCCTTAGCAATTAAAAACCTATCGGTTAAACCTAACGTCGTTGGGGAGGTGGATATTAGGGTGCATGGGGAGATGTGCCAGCCACCGTGATCCTTGTCAAGCAGGCCAACACAGCGCATCCAACGCACTCCACAAAGATCCAGCATGTATCCTCAATGCATTGCATTTCTCTAGCCAGCAGAGTCGCAACCCTAAAATCTGACAAAACACGTAACTCAGCTCAACCAAAAGAACAGACCAAAACGCACCTTCTGTGGCCCAACACTCAATCTCGAACAGGCAAATCCTGTAGAATCAAACCTATCTAGCGTGCCTAAATGCAATATTCTCTCCTACACAAACAAAACCATAACATATGCAACGCGAACCAAACGCAGGTCTCCTCAAATGCGTTGTACAAGGCAACAAGCGTACTCAAAGCACATACACTGCGACTTCCCCATTAGGCTTCGTTCATACATGGTGCATAGACACACAGCCAAGCAATACCAAAACCGCCCAGCAAGCAGAACTAAACCACTTCGCCTCCAAAGCGCTCTCTAGAATACGCACTCCCTATATATTAAAATCGCATAGCCCGTGCATTACGTCATCTAGCGCCCAGCAATATTCGTTTAGTTCATACGCACCAAACATGTCTAACCGCCAGATACTGTGGTTAAGTCTACTATACGCATTTCACAAGATAGTAAACGCACACAAGGAAAAACAGTTCGCGGATGTCCACGCGCAGTGCACCCAAACCCACCCTACAAACACGTGAAGAACCTGATTCGCAAACGCCAATGCTCGCCTCCAATCACCAGTGTCCCAACTGCAACTTTACCAAACCTTCGCACTCAAATACGCCTACCGCCGAACCACAGGGAAACCTCTAAAACGCACTTCCTACGAATCCCACCGTATACAAACCTGCAACATATTCCAATGTCCTTCAATAATACGCATAGCGTAAACCAAGTAAACGCACACAAGGAAAAACAGTTCGCGGATGTACACGCGCAGTGCACCCAAACCCGCCCTACAAACACGTGAAGAACCTGATTCTCAAACGCCAATGCTCGCCTCCAAGCACCAGTGTCCCAACTGCAACTTTACCAAACCTTCGCACTCAAATACGCCTACCGCCGAGCCACAGGGAAACCTCTAAAACGCACTTCCTACGAATCCCACCGTATACAAACCTGCAACATATTCCAATGTCCTTCAATAATACGCATAGCGTAAACCAAGTAAACGCACACAAGGAAAGACAGTTCGCGGATGTCCACGCGCAGTGCACCCAAACCCGCCCTACAAACACGTGAAGAACCTGATTCGCAAATGCCAATGCTCGCCTCCAAGCACCAGTGTCCCAACTGCAACTTTACCAAGCCTTCGCACTCAAATACGCCTACCGCCGAACCACAGGGAAACCTCTAAAACGCACTTCCTACGAATCCCACCGTATACAAACCTGCAACATATTCCAATGTCCTTCAATAATACGCATAGCGTAAACCAGCAGGTTGCCTCCCAGACACACCAACACAGCGCTGCCTATTCACCGCAACAACAAACCGCGCTTCAGCCAACTCCGCCACTGACGACTCCACAACCCATAGACCACTAAATGCACAGCCTACAAATTAAATACACCAAAATACCTAATCGGCAAATTTACCCCTAAGTCCATCATACACAAAATATATAGCCCTCAATACAGGACTGCTTGTAAAACGCCCCATCGTAGCACATCCCGCCAAGCAGGCAAACACGAACAAAACCGCACTTACCAAAGTCCTATCCTCCAGCCGGCACAGTCAAGTCGCCTAAATTAGCAAGCATCCCCACCCAAATCCAGACGCCCCCAATCAAACGCTCCACCTGACACTCTAGCAGCCAAACCCACCTCCTACAAATTAAAAATACGAAAATAATAATTAACCGGCTCATTTATCCCTATACCCGCCATACACAAAATATATAGCCCTCAATACACCACAATGCTTGTCAAACGCCCCACCATAGGGCATCCCATCGAAAAAAAGGGGGAAGTCGTATTCCCCTAAGGTACTCCTACCCTCCAGTCGGCACAGTCAAGTCGCCTACGTTAGCAAGCATCCGCACTCAAATCCTCCACACCACCCCGACACTCTAACATTAACACGCACTTCCTACAAAACAGAAGCGCACCGAGCAGCTCTAAACGGAATTCACTCTAACGAGCACCCCCTCACCATCATACATATAAAAACACTCATCCAGCATGTCTAACGAGAAAAAATGACCCAGGATCAAAGTCGCAATACGACACTCCCCACGCAATCCACAAAGATGCAGCACAAACTAGTGATATATGCCGCTGCTCCCCTCCCCCCCCCCCTCCCCCCTGCAGCAGGCTCAATAGGAAAACATTAGTTGACTCATACACGCTACTCCCGCCCTGGCAAGTCCAGCATACCAACCCCTAACATGCACTCATTAGCAATTAAAAACCTATCTGTTAAACCTAACCTCCCCATGCATCCCAATATCAACCCTCCGAACGAGATGGGCCAGCCACCGCGATCCTCGTCACGCAGCCCAACCCAGCGCATCCAACGCACTCCACAAAGATCCAACGTGCATCGACAATGCATTGCACTTCTCTAGCCAGCAGAGTCGATACCCCCAAATCTACCAAAACACATAACTCTGCTCAACCACAGAACAGACCAAAAGGCATGTCCTCTGGCCCAACACTCAATCTCGAACAGGCAAATCCTGTAGAATCAAACCTATCTAGCGTGCCCAAATACAATATCCACCCCAACACAAACATTCCATAAAATACGCAACGGCAGCTCCCCTCAAATACGTCGTACAAGGCAATAAGCGTACTCAAACCACATACGCAGCTGCTTCCCCATTACGCCTCGTTCATAAATGCTGCATTGTCACAGCGCCAAGCAATAACACAATCGCCCAGCCCACCCAATTAAAACACTTAAGCCTGCAAAACACTGTATACAGCAACGCCAATCGTAAATAATCGGATAAAATATTCCAACCTCTACCATACACGAAGTAGACAGCGACCACAAAGGCGATGTTTGCCAGGGAGCCCATCAAAGCTCACCCCACAATGCCAAAGAACATTGTCATAACTCCCTATCGGACTGTTCCTCTACAAGCAGCGGAGTCCCAACATCGACATTAGCAGACGCCCCCAATCAAACGATCCACCAACCGCCTGACACTCTAGTAGCCAAACCCACATCCTACAAATTAAAAATACGAAAATAATAATTAACCGGCTCATTTATCCCTATAGCCGCCATACACAAAATATATAGCCCTCAATACACCACAATGCTTGTCAAACGCCCCACCATAGGGCAACCCATCGAAAAAAAGGGGGAAGTCGTATTCCCCTAAGGTACTCCTACCCTCCAGTCGGCACAGTCAAGTCGCCTACGTTAGCAAGCATCCGCACTCAAATCCTCCACACCACCCCGACACTCAAACGTCAACACGCACTTCCTACAAAACAGAAGCGCAACGAGCAGCTCCAAACGGAATTCAGTCTAACAATCACCCACTCAGGATCACAGGAAGAAACACTCATCCAGCATCTCTACCCGCCCCACTCACCCTTACATCAACCGTTCACAAGATAAACAATGGACAAGAGAAAAAATGACCCAGGATCTAATTCGCAATACGACACTCCCCACGTAATCCATACGCATAAATCGTGAATACCAAAGGTCCACATCACCAAAATCTAACGGCCCAAGTTGCACTACACAACTGCACAGATCACACCGCAGCTTCCAAAGCGCACTGTCTGAAAAGCAAAGGCGCCATCCCCAGAAAGTTAATTCAGGCAGCACGCCTACACAGTTCACTTTCTCGGCATCCATCCCCCCAAAATTGCCAGTGGACACCCAATATCGCCATGCTGTATTAACATGTACAGCACATCTCCGCTATACTGCTATATTAACATATACAGCACATCTCCGTACACCTTAAGTGCACTAAATCTCTCCTCGCACCGCAGGGTCCATGGGGCTTTCCCTCAACTATGGTACGTACAACCTGTTGTGCTATAGCTTCAATCCATATTCCTCGATACAGCCCAGACTTGATATCCACAGATGCTTAATGCAACACCCAATGCTCTAAACCATCTGTGATGCCCCCTAGCGTACCCGCACACAGCCGAATTTCCAAACACCTCACATACCCACTGCATATCAAACGTGTACAGCCGCTCTTAACTCTGATCATGAAAGCATTTCCTCCGACACGCGCTCTCTACAAATCACGAGCGCACCGAGCATCTATAACCGAAAGCCACTCTAACGATCACCCCCTCAGCAAAATACGTAAAAAACACTCATCCAGCATCTCTAACCACCCCACTCACCCTTACATCAAGCCTTCATAAGGCAAACAACGGACAAAACCAAATTCGCAATACGACACTCCCCACGCAATCCACAAAGATGCAGCACATACTAATGACATATACCGCTGCTTCCCCTCCCCATGCAGCAGGCTCAATAGGAAAACATTGGTTGCCCCATACATTCTACTCCCGCCCTGGCAAGGCCAACAAGCCAACCCCCCACATGCACTCATTAGCAATTAAAAACCTATCCGTTAAACCTAACCTCCCCATGCATCCCAATATCAACCCTCCGAACGAGATGGGCCAGCCACCGCGATCCTCGTCACGCAGCGCATCCAACGCACTCCACAAAGATCCAACATGCATAGAGAATGCATTGCACTTCTCTAGCCAGCAGAGTCGCAACCCCCAAATCTACCAAAACACATAACTCAGCTCAACCAAAGAACAGACCAGAACGCACGTCCTGTGGCCCAACACTCAATCTCGAACAGGCAAATCCTGTAGAAACAAACCTATCCAGCGTGCCCAAATACAATATCCACCCCAACACAAACATTCCATAAAATACGCAACGGGAACCACAATCAGCTCCCCTCACATACGTTGTACAAAGCAATAAGCGTACTCAAAGCACATACACAGCTGCTTCCCCATTACGCCTCGTCCATAAATGCTGCATTGTCACAGCGCCAAGCAATAACACAATCGCCCCGCCCACCCAATCAAAACACTTAAACCTGCAAAATTCTGTATACAGCAACGCCAATCGTAAGCAATGGGACAAAATATGCCAACCTCTATCATACACAAAGTAGATAGAGACCACAAAAGCGTTGTTTGCCAGAGACCCCATCAAAGCTCACCCCACAATGCAGAAGAACATTAAGAATGTCATAACTCCCTATCGGACTGCTCCTCTACAAGCAGCGGAGTCCCAACATGGACATTAGCAGACGCCCCCAACCAAACGATCCACCAACCGCCTGACGCTCTAGTAGCCAAACCCACATCCTACAAATTAAAAATACGAAAATAATAATTAACCGGATCATTTACCCCTATGCCCATCATACACAAAATATATAAACCTGAATACAGGACTGCTTGTCAAACACCCCATCACAGTGCATCCCATCGAAAAAAAAGAAGCCGCATTCCCCTAAAGTATTGCTATCCTCCAGCCGGCACAGTCACGTCGCCTCACGCTAACAAGCATCCGCACCCAAAACCTCCACACAACTCCGCCAATCAACCTTTAACACGCACTTCCTACAAATCACACGCGCACCGAGCACCTCTAGACGGAATTCAGTCCAACAATCACCCCCTCATCATCATACGCAAAAAACACTCATCGAGCAGGCCAAAACCCCCACACTCTCCCTTGACGCCAACCCCCCCACAAGATAAACAATGGACAAGAGAAAAAATGACCCAGGATCTAATTCGCAATACGTCACTCCCCACGTAATCCATACGCATAAATCGTGAATACCAAAGGTCCCCAACACCAAAATCTAACAGCCCAAGTTGCACTACACAACTGCACAGATAACACCGCGGCTTCCAAAGCGCACTGGCTGAAAAGCAAAGGCGCCATCCCCAGGAAGTTAATTCATGAAGCAAGCCTAGATAGTTCACTTTCTCGGCATCCATCCCCACACGCTTGCCAGTGGACACCCAATATCGGCATGCTATATTAGCATATACAGCACATCTCCGTACACCTTAAGTGCACTAAATCTTTCCTCGCACCGCAGGGGGCATGGGCATACTCCCTAGCTGCGTGACGCACGTTCTGTTGTCCTATAGCTTCAATCCATATTCCTCGATACAGCCCAGACTTGATCTCCACAGATGCTTAATGCAACACCCAATGCTCTAAACCATCTGTGATGTTCCTAGCGTGCCCGCACACAGCCGAATTTCCAAACACCTCACATGCCCAGACTTGTTTTCCACAGATGCTTAATGCAACACCCAATGCTCTAAACCATCTGTGATGTTCCTAGCGTGCCCGCACACAGCCGAATTTCCAAGCACCTCACATGCCCGCTGCATATCAAACGTGTGCAGCCGCTCTTAACTCTGACCACGGACGCATTCCCTCTAACACGGGCTCCCCAGAAATGACGAGCACACCGAGCATCTATAACGGGAATCCAGTCCAACGTTCACCCCTTCAGCAACCTACGTAAAAAACACTCATCCAGCATCTCTAACCGCCCCACTGACCCTGGCATCCACCCTTCACAAGATAAACAACCTACGAGACAAAAAATGACCCAGGATCAAAGTCGCAATACGACACTCTCCACGCAATCCACAAAGATGCAGCACATACTAGTCATATATGCCACTGCTCCCCTCCTCCCCCTCCCCCCATGCAGCAGGCTCAATAGGAAAACATCAGTTGGATCATACACTCTACTCCCGCCCTGGCAAGGCCAACATACCAACCCCTAACATGCACTCATTAGCAATTAAAAACCTATCCGTTAAACCTAACCTCCCCATGCATCCCAATATTAACCCCGAACGAGATGGGCCAGCCACCGTGATCCTCATCAAGCAGCCCGACACAGCGCATCCAACGCACTCCACAAAGATCCAACGTGCATCGACAATGCATTGCACGTCTCTAACCAGCAGAGTCGCTACCCCCAAATCTACCAAAACACATAACTCTGCTCAACCAAAGAACAGACCAAAACGCACGTCCTGTGGCCCAACACTCAATCTCGAACAGCGAAATCCTGTAGAATCGAACCTATATAGCGTGCCCAAATACAATATCCACCCCAACACAAACATTCCATAAAATACGCAACGGGAACCACAATCAGCTCCCCTCAAATACGTCGTACAAGGCAATAAGCGTACTCAAAGCACATACACAGCTGCTTCTCCATTACAATTCGTTCATAAATGCTGCATTGTCACAGCGCCAAGCAATAACACAATCGCCCAGCCCACCCAATCAAAACACTTAAACCTGCAAAATTCTGTATACAGCAACGCCAATCGTAAGCAATGGGACAAAATATGCCAACCTCTATCATACACAAAGTAGATAGAGACCACAAAAGCGTTGTTTGCCAGAGAACCCATCAAAGCTCACCCCACAATGCAGAAGAACATTAAGAATGTCATAACTCCCTATCGGACTGTTCCTCTACAAGCAGCGGAAACCCAACACCGACATTAGCAGACGCCCCCAACCAAACGATCCACCAATGACCTGACACTCTAGCAGCCAAACCCACTCCCTACAAATTAAAAATACGAAAATAATAATTGACCGGGCTCACTGATCCCTATAGCCGCCATACACAAAATATATAGCCCTCAATACACCACAATGCTTGTCAAACGCCCCACCATAGTGAATCCAATCGAAAAAAAGAAGCCGCATTGCCCTGAAGTACCCCTATCCTCCAGCCGGCACAGTCAAGTCGCCTCACGCTAACAAGCATCCGCACCCAAAACCTCCACACAACTCCGCCAATCAACCTTTAACACGCACTTCCTACAAATCACACGCGCACCGAGCACCTCTAGACGGAATTCAGTCCAACAATCACCCCCTCATCATCATACGCAAAAAACACTCATCGAGCAGGCCAAAACCCCCACACTGTCCCTTAACGCCAACCCCCCCACAAGATAAACAATGGACAAGAGAAAAAATGACCCAGGATCTAATTCGCAATACGACACTCCCCACGTAATCCATACGCATAAATCGTGAATACCAAAGGTCCACAACACCAAAATCTAACGGCCCAAGTTGCACTACACAACTGCACAGATAACACCGCGGCTTCCAAAGCGCACTGGCTGAAAAGCAAAGGCGCCATCCCCAGGAAGTTAATTCATGAAGCACGCCTAGATAGTTCACTTTCTCGGCATCCATCCCCACACGCTTGCCAGTGGACACCCAATATCGGCATGCTATATTAGCATATACAGCACATCTCCGTACACCTTAAGTGCACTAAATCTTTCCTCGCACCGCAGGGGGCATGGGCATACTCCCTAGCTGCGTGACGCACGTTCTGTTGTCCTATAGCTTCAATCCATATTCCTCGATACAGCCCAGACTTGATCTCCACAGATGCTTAATGCAACACCCAATGCTCTAAACCATCTGTGATGCTCCTAGCGTACCCGCACACAGCCGAATTTCCAAACACCTCACATACCCACTGCATATCAAACGTATGGAGCCGCTGTTAACTCCGACCATGAAAGCGTTTCCTTCAGTACAAAACGCGTGCACCCCAGGACTTCCCATTATAGTACTGGCTCTCCAACACATTACTGGCAAAGGCAATAAGGCCGGGCCTGTGAAGCAAGGATATGATGAGGTGCAAAGAGGAGGCTCTCGTCTGGTCCATGATATCGCCATCTTACGCCTGACAACCGGAACCCACGGTCGCTCACAATAACACTAAGAGGAACTTTTATCGTACAATCCAGCCACGCACTGTCTGCAATTTGGGTAGTTGACCTACGGCAGTAGCACCGGTATTGACAGTCGCAGCAAACGGCAGAGTTGCATGCAATACTACGTTGTGCACGCGCCCATTTACATCCCCCCCCGACTATAGCGACTTATGCTACAACTAGTTCAACAGCATCTCCGCGACCTCCCAATCCAAGTATGGCCTCCAAGGCATTAGCGACCCACATGCTAGAGGCACATTCTCACTCTTAAACCTGCTGAAAGATCCTCGTATCCACTGCGGTGTTCTTCGCAGCCTTGCTGACCACAGACAACACATGCGGAACTACGCCACCCGCCAGCGCTGCCTTTCTCACCTCCAACGTGAAACTTGTGTCCAACACGGCACTATATTACAATCCCAAAACCCCAATACACGGCAAATGAGCCAATAACAGAGCTCCTATTGTTCCAATAAATCAGCATGCATCGTGCAGATGTTCCATTCGCGCCTTGCAACTGACTTTCTGAAGATGCAGTAAAAATGAATCCGACTATCCAGCTAAAACAGACACTTCGTACAATCTAGAGCACATCAGCCATATCATCATACCATCCCTATCAGCCCCCCCCCGTCTAAATTCGGGCTTCAAAAAGGCTAAGACTGAATCCCCCTGTCAGGACACCAAAGCCATGTATAGCAATTGCACTGCACAGCTCTAACCAGCAGAGTCGCTACCCCAAATCCTACCAAAACACATAACTCAGCTCAACCAAAGAACAGACCAAAACGCACCTTCTGTGGCCCAACACTCAATCTCGAACAGGCAAATCCTGTAGAATCGAACCTATCCAGCGTGTCCAAATGCAATAGCCACCCCAACACAAACATTCCATAAAATACGCAACGGAAGCCAAAAGCAGCTCCCCTCCAATACGTTGTAGAAGGCAATAAGCGTACTCAAAGCACATACACAGCTGCTTCCCCATTACGCCTCGTTCATAAATGCTGCATTGTCACAGCGCCAAGCAATAACACAATCGCCCAGCCCACCCAATTAAAACACTTAAACCTGCAAAATTCTGTATACAGCAACGCCAATCGTAAACAATGGGATAAAATATGCCAACCTCTATCATACACGAAGTAGACAGCGACCACAAAAGCGTTGTTTGCCAGAGACCCCATCAAAGCTCACCCCACAATGCAGAAGAACATTAAGAATGTCATAACTCCCTATCGGACTGCTCCTCTACAAGCAGCGGAGTCCCAACATCGACATTAGCAGACGCCCCCAATCAAACGCTCCACCAATAGCCTGACACTTCAGCAGCCAAACCCACACCCCACAAATTAAAAATACGAAAATAATAACTAACCGGATCACTTACCCCTATCCCCATCATACACAAAATATACAGCCCCCAATACACCACAATGCTTGTCAAACGCCCCATCATAGTGAATCCAATCGAAAAAAAGGGAGAAGCCGCCGTACTCCTATCCTCCAGCCGGCACAGTCAAGTCGCCTCACGTTAGCAAGCATCCGCACTCAAAGCCTCCACACCACCCCGACACTCAACCTTTAACACGCACTTCCTACAAAACAGAAGCGCACCGAGCAGCTCTAAACGGAATTCAGTGTAACGATCACCCCTCAGCATCATACATATCCTAAAAACACTCACCCAGCATTTCTCACCGCCCCACTCACCCTGACACCAACCCGTCGCAGGATAAACAACCTACGAGACAAAAAATGACCCAGGATCAAAGTCGCAATACGACACTCCCCACGCAATCCACAAAGATGCAGCACATGCTAGTCATATATGCCGCTACTCCCCTCCCCCCCTCCCCCCCCCATGCAGCAGGCTCAATAGGAAAACATTAGTTGACTCATACACTCTACTCCCGCCCTGGCAAGGCCAACAAGCCAACCCCCCACATGCACTCATTAGCAATTAAACACCTATCCGTTAAACCTAACCTCCCCATGCATCCCAATATTAACCCCGAACGAGATGGGCCAGCCACCGCGATCCTCATCAAGCAGCCCGACACAGCGCATCCCACGCACTCCACAAAGATCCAACGTGCATCGACAATGCATTGCACGTCTCTAACCAGCAGAGTCGCTACCCCCAAATCTACCAAAACACGTAACTCTGCTCAACCAAAGAACAGATCAAAAGGCATGTCCTCTGGCCCAACACTCAATCTCGAACAGGCAAATCCTGTAGAATCAAACCTATCTAGCGTGCCCAAATACAATATCCACCCCAACACAAACATTCCATAAAATACGCAACGGCAGCTCTCCTCAAATACCTCGTACAAGGCAATAAGCGTACTCAAACCACATACGCAGCTGCTTCTCCATTACAATTCGTTCATAAATGCTGCATTGTCACAGCGCCAAGCAATAGCACAATCGCCCAGCCCACCCAATCAAAACACTTAAGCCTGCAAAATTCTGTATACAGCAACGCCAATCGTAAACAATGGGATAAAATATGCCAACCTCTATCATACACAAAGGAGCTAGCGACCACAAAAGCGTTGTTTGAGACCCCATCAAAGCTCACCCCATAATGCAGAAGAAGATTAGGAATGTCATAACTCCCTAGCGGACTGTTCCTCTACAAGCAGCGGAAACCCAACATCGACATTAGCAGACGCCCCCAATCAAACGATCCACCAACCGCCTGACACTCTAGTAGCCAAACCCACCTCCTACAAATTAAAAATACGAAAATAATAATTAACCGGCTCATTTATCCCTATACCCGCCATACACAAAATATATAGCCCTCAAAACACCACAATGCTTGTCAAACGCCCCACCATAGTGCATGCCATCGAAAAACACGGGGCAGTCGTATTCCCCTAAGGTACTCCTACCCTCCAGTCGGCACAGTCAAGTCGCCTACGTTAGCAAGCATCCGCACTCAAATCCTCCACACCACCCCGACACTCTAACATTAACACGCACTTCCTACAAAACAGAAGCGCACCGAGCAGCTCTAAACGGAATTCACTCTAACGAGCACCCCCTCACCATCATACATATAAAAACACTCATCCAGCATGTCTAACGAGAAAAAATGACCCAGGATCAAAGTCGCAATACGACACTCCCCACGCAATCCACGAAGATGCAGCACATACTAGTCATATATGCCGCTACTCCCCTCCCCCGCTCCCCCCCCCATGCAGCAGGCTCAATAGGAAAACATTAGTTGACTCATACATTCTACTCCCGCCCTGGCAAGGCCAACATACCAACCCCCAGCATGCACTCATTAGCAATTAAAAGCCTATCCGTTAAACCTAACCTCCCCATGCATCCCAATATTAACCCCGAACGAGATGGGCCAGCCACCGCGATCCTCATCAAGCAGCCCGACACAGCGCATCCCACGCACTCCTCAAAGATCCAACATGCATAGAGAATGCATTGCACTTCTCTAGCCAGCAGAGCCGCTACCCCCAAATCTACCAAAACACATAACTCAGCTCAACCAAAGAACAGATCAAAAGGCATGTCCTCTGGCCCAACACTCAATCTCGAACAGGCAAATCCTGTAGAATCAAACCTATCTAGCGTGCCCAAATACAATATCCACCCCAACACAAACATTCCATAAAATACGCAACGGCAGCTCTCCTCAAATACCTCGTACAAGGCAATAAGCGTACTCAAACCACATACGCAGCTGCTTCCCCATTACGCCTCGTTCATAAATGCTGCATTGTCACAGCGCCAAGCAATAACACAATCGCCCAGCCCACCCAATCAAAACACTTAAGCCTGCAAAATTCTGTATACAGCAACGCCAATCGTAAATAATCGGATAAAATATGCCAACCTCTATCATACGCGAAGTAGACAGCGACCACAAAGGCGATGTTTGCCAGGGAGCCCATCAAAGCTCACCCCACAATGCCGAAGAACATTGTCATAACTCCCTATCGGACTGCTCCTCTACAAGCAGCGGAGTCCCAACACCGACATTAGCAGACGCCCCCAATCAAACGATCCACCAACCGCCTGACACTCTAGTAGCCAAACCCACATCCTACAAATTAAAAATACGAAAATAATAATTAACCGGATCATTTATCCCTATAGCCGCCATACACAAAATATATAGCCCTCAATACACCACAATGCTTGTCAAACGCCCCACCATAGGGCAACCCATCAAAAAAAATGGGGAAGTCGTATTCCCCTAAGGTACTCCTGTCCTCCAGCCGGCACAGTCAAGTCGCCTAAGTTAGCAAGCATTCGCACCCAAAACCTCTACACAACTCCGCCACCCAACCTTTAACATGCACTTCCTACAAATCACACGCGCACCGAGCACCTCTAGACGGAATTCAGTCCAACAATCACCCCCTCATCAACATAAAAAACACTCATCGAGCAGGCCAAAACCCCCACACTCTCCCTTGACGCCAACCCCCCCACAAGATAAACAACGGACAAGAAAAAAAGTGACCCAGGATCTAATTCGCAATACGACACTCCCCACGTAATCCACACGCATAAATCGTGAATACCAAAGGTCCACAACACCAAAATCTAACGGCCCAAGTTCCACTCCACAACTGCACAGATCACATCGCGGCTTCCAAAGCGCAGTGGCTGGAAAGCAAAGGCGCTATTCCAGCTAAGTTAATTCACAAAGAACGCCTAGATAGTTCCTGGGCGTCCATCCCGCACAAGCTTGCCAGTGGGCACCCCATATCGGCATGCTACATATACAGCATATCGCCGTACACCTGAACTGCACTAAATCTTTCCTCGCACCGCAGGCTACGTGTGCATTCTCCTTAACTGTGTGAAGCGCCTGTTTCCGTATAGCTCCAATCCATATGCCTCGGTAGAACCCAGGGTTGATCTCCAGAGATGCTTAATGCTACACCCAATGCACTAAACCATCTGCTATGCTCCTAGCGTACCCGCACAGTGCCGAACGTTCAAACAGCCCACATACAAACTGCATATCAAACGTGTGGAACCGTTCTCAACTCTGGCCATGGAAGCATTTCCTTCAAGTACAAAACGCGTGCACCCCAGGACTTCCCATTATAGAACAGCAACTACTCCCAAAATTGCTTAAATATCCCCGTATCCACTGCGATGTTCTTCGCAGGCTTGCGGACCACAGACAACACATGCGCAACTACGGCACCCGCCAGTGTTGCCCTTCTCGCTTCCGCCGTGAAACTTGTGTTCAATACCGCACTATATTACAACCCTAACGTTCCAGAACACGCTGAATCCGCCAATAATACACCTCCAATTGTTGCAATAAATCAATATGCATCCTGCATATGTTTCCTTCGAGGCGTGCAACTCACGTCCTGAAGACGCAGTAAAGATGAATCCTACTTTCCAGCTAAGACACACACTTCGTACGAACTAAAGCTCTTCAGCGATATCATCATACCACCCCTATCATCCCTCAGCGTCTACAATCGGACTCCAGAAAGGCCAAGAGTGTAACCGCCCGCTAGGACACCGAAGACACGTATTGCAATTGCACTGCACATCGCTAACCAGCAAGCTCGCAACCCCAAAGTCTAACAAAACACGTAACTCAGCTCAACCAAAGAACAGACCAAAACGCACGTCCTGTGGCCCAACACTCAATCTCCCACAGGCAAATCCTGTAGAATCAAAACTATCTAGCGTGCCTACATCCAGTACCCACCCTAAAACAAACAATCCATAAAATACGCAACGGAAACCAAACGCGCCTCCCCCGAAATACGATGAACAAGGCAACAGGCGTATGGAAAGTACATACACAGCGACTTCCCCATTACGCTTCGTTCATAAATGCTGCACTGTCACAGCGCCAAGCAATGGCACAATCGCCCAACCCACCCAATTAAAACACTTAAACCTGCAAAATTCTGTATACAGCAACGCCAATCGTAAACAATGAGACCAAATATTCCAACGTCCACCATACATAAAGCATACAGCGCCCACAAAAGCGTTGTTTGCCAGAGACCCCATCAAAGCTCACCCCACAGCGCAGCCACAACTCCCTATCGGACTGCTCCTCTACAAGCAGCCTAGTCCCAACATCGGCATTACCAGACGCCCCCAATCTACTGCTCCACCAATCGTCTGGCACTCTAGCAGGCAAACCCACTCCCTACAAAATAAAAATACGAAAATAATAACTAATCGGCTCATTTATCCCTATGCCCATCATACACAAAACATATAGGCCTCAATACGCGAATGCTTGTCAAACTCCTCATCACAGCACATCCCATCGAAAAAAAAGGAAAAGTCGTATTCCCAGTAACAGTAATAAAGCCATAACTCCCTCCCGGACTGCTCCTCTACAAGCAGCTTAGTCCCAACATCCGCATTACCAGACGCCCCCAATCTACTGCTCCACCAATCGTCTGGCACTCTAGCAGGCAAACCCACTCCCTACAAAATAAAAATACGAAAATAATAACTAATCGGCTCATTTATCCCTATGCCCATCATACACAATATATAGCCCTCAATACGCGAATGCTTGTTAAACTCCTCATCATAGCACATCCCATCGAAAAAAAAAGGAAAAGTCGCATTCCCAGTAACAGTAACAAAGCCATAAATCCCTCCCGGATTGCTCCTCTACAAGCAGCCTAGTCCCAACATCGGCATTACCAGACGCCCCCAATCAAACGATCCACCAATCGTCTGACACTCTAGCAGGCAAACCCACTCCCTACAAAATAAAAATACGAAAATAATAACTAACCGGCTCATTTATCCCTATGCCCATCATACACCAAATATATAGCCCTCAATACGCGAATGCATGTCAAACTCCTCATCATAGCACATCCCATCGAAAAAAAAAAGGAAAAGTCGCATTCCCCTAAGGTACTCCTCCAGGCACCAAAGTAGCAAGCATTCGCACTCAAAACCTCCGCACCACTCCGCCAATCAACCTTTAACACGCACTCCCTACAAATCAGGAGCGCATCGAGCACCTCTAGACGGAATTCAGTCTAACCATCACCCCCTCAGCATCACAGGGAAAAAACATTAACCGCAGCATGTCTGGCCGCCTCCCTGCCCCTTAACACCAACCCCTTACAAGATAAACAATGGACAAGAAAAAAAGTGGCCCAGGATCGAACTCGCAATACCACACTCCCCAAGTAATCCACAAAGATGCAGCACATACTACTGTTATATGCCGCCGCCCCCCTCCATGCAGCAGGGCCAAAAGGTAAACATTAGTTAACTCATACACTCTATTCCGGCCCTGGCAAGTCCAACAAACCGGAATGAAGCACGCCAGACGCCCAAACTGTTTCGAGCCAGATGTCCACAAGAGGTGCCCGGAACACCAACGCACTTCGCAAATCTTCTTTTCATCGTCGTCTTCACCCTTCCCTCCCGCAGCAAGCCTTCTACGAACCAGTCTTGGCTCAACTGTCTTGTAGCCCCCCATGTTCTTTATACAGTGAACAACAACGAACACCAGACTGAGTAGAGCAGCCATGAGAGTCACCAGCATGACGGGCTTCGTAATGCGGCCCCCAACGTTTCGTTGCAAATCACCTGTTACAGCTACGCCTGTATGCTGATCCAGGGTTGTTGTCTCGACCATCGCACTTTGGCCAAGGTTGAGTTCGGCATTCGCTGCAGAAGCACCGAATGCGGCGAAGCAAAGTGCTATCCACAAACGACCGGACATTTTAGCGAAGACACGTGCTTAATAGTTAAAACTGCGCGAGAGTGTCCCCTACTCGTTAACGATGAGGTGAAGAAGAATTCCACGAAGTAGCACTGCTTTAAAGGATAAATTTGCCACTAACGTTGATGTAAGTGCCTGCGAAAGATATTCAAGGAAGCAAAACCAATGAAAGCATCTGGAAAAACCAACGAGCCCCAGGCCGCTGTGCGCCTGGTTATCGCTGCGCCATCTTGGGTGCGCCGCACACAGAAACGCTGCCAATACTGGCAGTATCCATTACCAAAAAGAATAGGAGTATCACGAATTATTATTGCTTTCCATGCATATAAAAACCGCATATTTGCCGTTACTTAGTTACTTCACTCACATGCGGGAAATAAACAGTCCCTTCTCCCAAGGCCTTGCGGTCTTGTGGGGTTATATGAGACACTGCACGCAGCTGCTGCTTGCAAGAGTCCGCGTGGCCTCACCAGCTGCTCTACTTCCCATTATTATCCACTGCGTAGTATCCCGGAAACCCTTTTGGTTACATTCATGATTCCAGTTTCAAGTGAATGGCGCACAGCGAATCTTGGCCGCAAAGTAGACCGGCGTCTGTCGCCTGCAGCTATGGCTGAACAATTGTCGGCTGCTCAGGATCCTTTAATTCAATGCAGATACTTGAACTCCCCGCTGGTCTGGACGGTTGTAAATGTCTCATATATTATATAGAAGGTCCACAAAGAACAATTTGCGGTTAGCCAATGGAGACGCCCTCTCCACTGGGCAACTGGGGTCCCTGGTTGTATTCGATGACCCTCAGCTAAAAGGACTCATTGCGCTGCAGTAAGCCCAAATGGCCTGCGGCGGGGGCTCATGTAAAGAAGATTTCTCTCCTCTCCTCTCTCAGGCGTCCTGGGCTAAGTGGCTCATGGCCTGCGGCAGCGGTGTAGCATGGTCTGTGTAACCCTACTCACTCTCAGGCTGGCTACCGAGCGCCATAAGTGGTTGCTACAGCTCGCATGAAAGAGGGATTGATTGTGCATGCATGGGGGACTGCCTTGCAACACTAGCTACAGCAAGGTGCATTCCAGCCCATAGCAAGCAGGCCCGTACCTTCAACTGCCCAGACCCTTGAGCAGGTGTGCCCAGGATAATGGGATGTTCGAGTGGAGGAGGGCTGACTTTTGCGAAATTTCTTCCTGTCTGAGACTGTATTGCAGCTCGCGATGATCATCGGCTAAGGTCCATAACACCCATTACACTTTGAACGCCTGACCCTCAGTAGGCAGCCTGCGTGCAAGTAGGTAAGTGGGTACCAGCATCATGCAGATCATGCCATATATTCCCTCTGCTATTGGCAAGCGGCGGGCGTCTTGTTTGCCTAGTCATTCATGAGAAGGTGTGTCGGAGAAGGGGTGGCCATCATACCGGAGGATGCCGCTGCTTACCCACTGCTCGCGACAATGGGAAAGCCCACTGGCTTATGCACTGGTCAATGACGGCATTTCATGTCTTGCAGAGATTGTTAGATGCTTTTTGTGCGAGTAGCAGAGGGGGAAATGCGTAGGATGCCAGTAGCTAAGTGCAGCACTCAAGGGAGCATGAGCAGGGCACATTACACCTAAGGGATGGCAGCCCCCAACCCCAAAACAAAAAAGAATAGACGCTTTGTGGACAGCGATGTCCCGATAGCGATGAGTAGGGGATATACCATATAGCGATGAAAAGTGGAGCAGAACAGTACATGGATATGTAGATAGCCTCGTGGTAGGACACTAACCAACGAAAACAGTCACCAAGCATGGATGAAGCAGCAGATTTAAGCAGCCCTGCATCTCCCCGACTTCGCAGCCGCTGCTACTCACTGGATGAGATCCCTTATACTGTGTTGAAGATGCTGCACGTAACATATCCTCGGAAGCCAACTAGGGTTGCCGGCCCCTGGTCATCTCTCATAGAATTCACCTTTGTTCTGGCCCCTGCGCGTGGGTGCACGTGTTTCCAAAATCTCAGTCGCCTTCAGCTGTTCCCTGTCGTCGTAATGTTGTTGCGATTTTGTGCTGAGAGTTCGGGGGAATTTAGGTAATTCCCTGACCCTTTTGATGAACCCCGCATTGATAATATGGCGATATCTCCATGCTGAGGGTAAATCCACAATGTAGGCAAACGAATTAACCCGGTGACTAAACGCTAAGGGCCCTACCCAACTTGTTGAGAACTTTTTTGCCGATTGTTTGCTTGTACGATTCGAAAGACCTGTGAATCCACTAGAAGCACGTCGCCTGGGCTTGAAGTTACTGATGAACGTAAGTCATGGTTTATTGCCTGGCGTTCTTATGCTTGCTTCACGCATTCCCGTGCTTGTGCAAATTGTGTATGCGTCTGCGGGCGTCCTGGGCTGGCATCGGGCAGCCGCAGCATACCGGGGCAGACAACGCCGTTCCAGTGTAGAGCAGGGATGCTGGAAAGCAAGAAGCCGGAAAGTGCAGAAAGTGCAGCGTCGCGCTGTAAAACCATTCTGCACAGGGAAAGAAATCAAGCCGCTTTTATGAATTATGCCGGGTCTAGAGTTGCAAATACTGCACAAGACTGGGTGGGATTCGTGCGTTCCGCTTGACCATCTGCTTCCGGATGATTCGCGATGGTCATGACATGGTTCATATGAAGCCACTTTATGAATTCATGGGCAGGAAACGATAATGAAATGTGGTTCCCTGCCAAAGGTTGTGCTTTTCGGACAACTACGGAGCTTTCAAGAGCGGTTAATGAATAGTTGGTCCACACCTCCTTCTGTAACTAAACTGGGGCGCGGAATCAACGTGGGTGTATTTGTTGAATCTATCTACATCCATATGCATGCTATCGCAGGCTTTAACTTCTGGTAAATCTACAATGAAATTCATCAACAGATCCTTCTAAACCGGCTAGGGGATTGGAAGACTCTGCAAGAGCCCAGGTTTGAGAGTGCTCGACCGT
The DNA here is from genome assembly GCA_963920595.1 of Eimeria praecox. Classification (NCBI taxonomy): domain Eukaryota; phylum Apicomplexa; class Conoidasida; order Eucoccidiorida; family Eimeriidae; genus Eimeria; species Eimeria praecox. Next base: position 2,245,668 of record OY986948.1, read on the forward strand.
TGTTGCTCCTAACATCCCGGGAAAGTCAAGATATACTCCTCAGCTGAGTGGAGCCACCAAAAAGACCTAGAGACCCGCTAAAACCTAATCGTCTATTTTGGGCAAAATGTGTGTCTGAAGCGAACATCGAACGGGTAATTGGCGGAGACCCCCTTTCTTCTGGTTGAGCCTTTCCACTTGTTTGCATTTCTTCTGCATGCCGCTCTATTTCCTCTTCGCGATGTGCGGGTCGCAGGTACCGCGGAACTAAGTTTAGCCCTGCTTGGAGAATGATCTAGAGGCGGCGCACTGTGCATCGAACGGGTGAGCGGTCCACTGGAAGCGGACAGCTCACCTTCTGATTAAAAACATCTGAGTAGTACTGTGAATACGTCTGTTGTTCCGCTTGCGTTAAGACGGCCGAATTTTCTGACACTTCGGTCCTCGTAGGACCATCATGAGGGTGTGTTGAAAGTTTTCCCTCTTCCTCCAGCTCCTCTGCACTGTGTAGGAGCCTCCTCACTCCATTCTACTTGGAACAATTATTCCAATCCTCGTATCGTAGGGGAAGTACATGCGTTTGGGAGCACTGAGAGGTTCATCCTCTCATGGATTCCTTGAGAATAGACTTCACTAAAATCCTTTCGAGGCCTCATGCCCGTCACCCACTGAGTCACCCCCTGCACGCCTATGGTTTTATCATGGTCAGTTGATCCAACGTCAAATTACCATGCCATGATAATACTATAGACTTCTGAGTAGACCTTGCATTGTACGCGCACATCGTTACCTATTCTCGCGTCGTTTCTGCCACCAGCGAGACGTGGTTGCAAACGGTGCGTCAAAGAATGGTGCGAGAGATTTCACCTCGATGCAGGCTGCGAAGTGAATCATACATCCGAAACTGCGCACTTCTCGTCACCTCGTTAGTGGTATTTAGTGTTGAAATGCTCTATGAATAGTCTCCCTTGTTCATGCCTTCTCAATTGCGCTATAGCCTGCTCCCTTGCCAAGCTGAGAATAAGCCTCAATCGTACACGGGAAGGCTTCCACGCTCCTGGTATGCTCCATAAATATGGTTTCCCTGCTTGGATATAACGTGCATTGCAGCGCGTTTCCTTCCGAAGATGCCAGCAGGAGCTTTAGCTTTTCCTGATCTCCTTGAAGACCAAAATAAGACACCCCGGAAAACAGCAACTCCTTAACTGCCCGTGCGTTGCGTCGCCCACCGTACCCAGAACGCCATCCAAGGCGTAGTAATTCTTCATGGATTATGTTTGATGTAAAAATATTTTCAACTGAATGTGGTTCGTATCCCGATGCTCCGCAGCACCCAGCGGCTGGCCGCTTCCCTGACGGGGGACGCTTCCCAATCAATCAATCGATACGCAGAGGGGGAAATGGCTGCGTAATTGACAACGTTTGGCTCTGTTTCTGGAACTTCCTTCGATACTAACAGCTACTGTGCGCGAGGAAGCCCTGCCCTTCTATGAAGCTGAGGCTCGCTGTTCCTCCTGCCTAACGAACATGCGGCGCTGCCAAATGTAGCGAAGCTCCTCGAACTTAGCTGAAGACCATTTCGAGCTGTAGTAGATTAAACTATATAAAAAGCGAGGTCAGTGAAAAAAGCTGGCCTCCGCTCCAGCCTCCTCTTCGCATGGACATAATGGCCTACGTGCCTCGCGCTGGTGTGGAGACGGGCTACCTTGCCATGAGCCACAACGCTTGTTACAGCTGGTGCTGCAAAGCAGCCCGTTATAGGACTCAGTCAAAGGGCGTTTCGGTATGTACAATCATACCGAAGCGCCCCCTGAGTGAGTCCTATAACACAGTATACCACTGCCTTGCACCATTGTTTAAATAGCTATCAAAACCCAGTATGCACACAGATGTTGATGCATCTATCAACACCCGACAGCCTCTTTTTAGCCCGTCTGGCACTAGACAGGGATTTGGTCCTAATTTCCACGTATTATATGAGATAATGGTTCATCGTCATGCTGGCATATACGCTATAATGGTCTCCTAGCTGAAGAGCCAAAAATGTGGGATACTGGGATGTGGATACGTACAGTTTGGGAAGGTACTGAATGATGGTGGGATTCTCCATTTGCATCTTGAAAAGCAGGATATGGACTTTCAGTTAGAAAGCCGCTGTGGCTATCTTTGTTGTCTAGCATGTCTTTCTATTCGTGGGAATCATCTTGGGAACTACGCTCACCGCATTGCCTGGCAGCGACTGTTGGGAGTGGGTTTTGCTTGCCACGCGTCTGTCACTGCTTGCCACACGTCTATCTCTGCGGTTCTCTATAGCCTTAAATGATTGTAGGTATGGTGTGACTGTGCGTGCCTTGGAGACTGCAGGTTCAGTTGCAACAGCAGACGGCAGTTGCATCTGGAGAACGCCTTCGCTAATAACAAATGCAAGCAAAGCCCTGGAGAACACAAGCTACACAGTCGCGTAGAAAACAAGAACCTGCCTCAGGCAGTTTCATAGAGAAATGGGGTGCTTCCACTGAGAGCCACATATCGATTGGTTTGATGCATGGCACGTTACTCCTGCTGGGGCAGGCTAAATGCTAACTAACTTGCAGCCTGTGAGCCAATAACCTAGCGGATTTGCTAAACCACTGAAGACCGGCGAGCGATTCCCTGTCTTCTGCCTGGAGCCAATGGAAAATACCTTCGTTAAACAACGGAAGTTAAACGATGAAGCAAAGAAGAAATGACTCCACTGGCAGCGGCGAAGGCAACTTAATTTCGTGAATGCTATTCTGGTGGTACAAATTGGTAATTTGGGATCCAGAGCTAGCAGAGACGAGGTGCGTTGAGGAAGAGCGGGAAAAGGCCAATTCTTGCTCTTTCATGCCGGTTTTCCTATCTGGAACCTGTTGTTCTAGACCCTACCACATCTGGTGTGCTCGGGGCAGTGAGAATCCAGAACAACTAGATATGCGCCAAGAACAAAAAGAAAATGAAATATAATCTCTAGAGTTCGCGTACAAGGCCTTGCTGAAAGGCTAGAATAAAAGCCGATGAAATGTAAAAAAGCCGATGAAATGTTCCCCTGCATGAACCCTGCCAAGTCTTTGGCTTGCCCTTACGCTTAACCACTTCTGCTCGTGAGCTGTTAGAGCACTCTATGACTTGCCTAGGTTGCTGCTTTTCGCTCTCCACCTATGAGCGGGATTTTTCGTCCGCATTGCTTAGTCATACTGTCAATAGATGTTTCAACGCATCCATCTTGAAACAAAGCAACCAGTCTAGACACTTAATGTATACGCCTGCTCCAACTCTCTTCGCACTATACCAAAGGCAGGAGCTGCATGCTTTGCCTAAACTGCAGCACGTCTGCCTACCGAGCGACTAGGCGCTAGGCCAAGAAACGCTGCTAGTCCCTAGGGGACTCTTCGGTTTTTCAACTAAGCGACAATAACGATCAACAAGTCGCAGCGCAAACATGAACACCCTCTTCTTCGGCTGGCAGCCTGTTAAGAAGTGTCCAGACACCCCACTAACTCCCCACGCTACGGGTCTCGTGAGATGGAACTACGGAAAAATGCCCAGATGCAAAGCGCATGCCAATCTTACTTCAAAGGCTCGTTCGCTGGTCAGCCACCCAAGCAGATCGCCTGCTTTGCTAGCTGATGGCTAGCTACATTAACTTGGCAAAGATATACTAGGAGAGTGTAAACGCACCCTGCCCCTCCTCTAGAGCTAGGAGAAGCCTCTCCTTTAGGATCTGTTTGGAGGAATAATTGGGAAGCTTGATGTAATTACTACAAGTCATCACACTGGGCAGCAAGCAGTCGCTGCCCCCGCTTCCCGAAGCAGGGTTCTTCCGTACGACTTTCATCAACGGGCTGCAAGCAAATCGACAAGGAGAACGGAAGTACTGTCATGTCCTTAGACAACTGTGCTTGTTATTGGGCACACACACACACACACACATGCCCTAGGGATGGAAATACATGAATGGCACTCAATCGAATGCACGATAAACATCGCCATTGCAAGGGGCTAAATATTATGCTCGCCAACTACAAGCTTTGGTCTTCAAGGTGCGCACCCCCAATGGCTGAAACCCGCTAGCTGATGCGGAGAAAAAAAAGTGCAAGCACCTCACTAACACAGCCGGTTACGCCGCGCCAACCTACTCCCATGCGGCTCCCTGGCTACCCAACAGCAGGCTAACGATCAACTAACGTGCAGCCCTCTGCCTCACCGGAACCCAGCAAAACCACCTGCCGGCAAAATTGTCGATCCCGTCACAAACTTGAGAAAGGCTGCTCGCTGTGCAGGGGTGAAGTCCACCAACACTTCCAGGAAGTATCCATAGACGACACTCGATGCCGTGAATCTACGAGGAACAACAGACCAGGAGACGACATTGCATGGCGTCCATTTCCTTGTTCTTGCAGGGAAGTGCAAAAGGATGCATGACTTTCATTAACTCTGTACTGTGGATACGTGTTATCAGTGCCCCCAGTTTGTCTGGCGAGTTATCTTCCCCCTTTTCTGAACTCTGGGATCTGTAGGTCTTTCTCTAAAAATATGGACTTGTGACTGCAACTCCCTCCGCATCTGTCACGCCACTTTCATTTCATAGACACTGCTGCTGTTGCTGCTGCCGCTGCAGTCACCAATGAAGTTGGTACAATTGCTACTATTATGTGGCGGAGGCTGTGGCAATGCCACTTCGTAGGCTCCTAGTGTGTGCACTTGTTGCAGCCTCTTTCCAATCTAATGCTTTACCCATGGTCGGGCGCCACGTGTGCCCTGAGGTGCGACATCGTCCAGAATCTATCCTGTCTCGTTCTTTCTCTGTCTCCAAACAGGACTGACGACACTTCCATCGACAACAGCGGTGAGAGGGCAGAAAGAGGACAGAAAGAACCGAACCCCAGACGGAACGCAGAGGCCTGGAAACCGTTAAGTCGCAGCAGCACGCACATACCCGTAGCTTAAATTGTAACAACTTAACTTGGACGGTGTGCGCATAGCGTGCACCATGCATAGGGAAGAACACGACGCAAATGCTAGTTTCGAGAAGGATGTGTTTGTCCTCAAGCCTGCTGCCCCCACAAAGCCGCAAATGAAGGTATCAGTCAGGCGTGCCCCGCGACGAAGCACTCCACGAGATACGAAGGCATGCCTACGAAAGCTACACTTTGGCAAGGCAACAGAGCACAGCACAAAGTGTACCTGCAGGAAGATGCCCTCAGCAAGGAGTACGAACACCAACCGCTGAATGAAAAAATCCACTGACGCGTTCGAGACAAGGGTATTCTCGCCGCCTTCAACCAGCGCTCCTCCCCCATCCTCTGCAGAAGCAACAGCAGCACTAGAGGCACCCTGTATTAGCAGCAGCAGCGGTAGGGGCGTCTACATTTGTTGCTGCAGCACAAGCTGCAACAAAAGCTCAAACTTAATTGAGTTCCCTGTCCCCTGCTCACGAGGAGACGCAATTGCTGGTGAATGACCCAGCTGCACCAAACGACTAGGCCTGACCGCCTTGAGCCCACAGTATGTGGCCTGGGTGTTCTGACAGCTTATTTAGAGCCTTTATGCCACTTACGCGGAAGAACAAAGGAGCAGCACATATCCTTCACTTCATTTCCATCTGCTCGGTGCTGCAGCATTTGCTGCAGGGACCTCCCCAGGGCCTCATCAACTGCAGCAACAGTAGCAATAGCAGCGGCTGTGCACCCGCAGCAACAAGCACCAAACCGCAGCCCCGCAGCTGCTGATGATGCTTCTTTCACATTCTCCGTTTTCGCTGCAGGCTTCAGGCAGTTGCAGGGCTTAAGTCGCTCCCGGTGTAGCCAAGGACGAGCAACCGCCTCCCAGAAAAGTGCATGCAAACCGGTGTCTGTTGTGCTGCTACGGCCATCAACTAACGCCTTCGCTGCCAGCTGCCCCAACAAGCGGAAGTAACTAAACAGCTGGCGCTCCAGTTTGCCATGCTCTGCTGCTGCTGGTGCTGCCGCAGCCGCATCCAGTTCAGGGTGGGGCGAAGCCCCGGTGCTGTTGTTGCTGTTATTACTGCTGGAGGGTTCCACATCCTCTTCCATATCCTCTGCCCCTTCAGCAGAATCTGCTCGCTCAGTTCGGTTAGCACTGGCCCTTCTTCTGTTTCTGCGCTGCTGCTGCTGCTGCATAAGAGGAGAAACTCTCGGGCGCCGCAGCATCTCTACGGGGATGTGCGATAGGTCTGTTGAATACGCGCGAGGGAACAAGCCTCCCCCGCTGCTGCAATTCAAGAACAACTCAGGGTCCTTCCAGGAAAGCAGTGCTTCAAGCACCTGCAGCAGCAGCAGCACAAATCGCAAGCAACCATAATCAGCAGTTTCTAGTTACTGCTACCCACAAAAATCGATGGCCATCCCTTCCGGCGCACGCAACCCGCAACCTGCACCTAGAAACAAGAAAAACCCCAAACCTTGGTGGCCTACCTCCGCATAAAATTCATTCGTTGGGCCCTGGCCCACTCCCTCTTCCCCTGCAAACTCCACCTCCAGCACGGGTTGCTCCTCACTATTGCGGTTACTCGCCAGAAGATGGTCCATTACCTGCACCCGCAACAGCATGGAGATGATGAAATACCCTTAACATTCGCCTCTCCGTGTTTCTCGAGTGCGTAGAACAAAAGTACTATATTACAACGTAGATAGACGGCATAAACAAACAAAAAAGAGCAGAAGGGTTTGAAGTCTGGAGGAGCTTTGGCTTATAAAACAAGATTGAACGTTTACCTTGGCAGCGCTCTCCACTAGGTGGGAACGTGGCATCTTCACTTTTGTCTTCGGAAGCGAAGCTCCCTGAAAAGCAAGCGAAAGCAAATACACATACCAACGTCCTCGGTGGGTCTTCTCAGCCAGCCCGCTCTCCCCGCTAAAGCTGCTGTACGCGTTGCTGCTGCTGACGTACGCCTTCCAAATCTGCCAGTATTTCTTGCTCTCGCCTGCTGCTACTTCCTCCTGATGCAGCTCCCTGCAGCTGCAGCAGTGGTCGCAGCCGTTGAAGCAGCAGGGCTTTGCTGCTGCTGATGCCAGAAGTGGGAAAATTGAGTAACGGTTGCACGCTGCTGCTGCCGCTACTGTTGCCCTGCCGCTGACCCAGCAAAAGTTCTGCCGCTTCCTTCAATCGCACTTTGTAAATAAACTGCCCCCGCATCGCTCCTAGTTGCTGCTGTAGCAGCAGCAGCAGCCTCAACTGTAGCGGGAAAAGGAATGGACACGCAAACACCAACCTCCTCAACCAGTATGGCGTCCTGCTGTGGCTGGTCACAGCTGCAACAGGGTCTGCCAAGACGGCCCCAGCTTTTGCCGATACGCTACTCCAGCAAGATATGTCTGCCCCTGCGGTTGCCATTCCCGCCGCTTCGCTGCTGATGCTGCTGCAGAGACCCAGAGGGTGTCCGCACAGACCCCGTGATGAAGCAGCAGCTCTGAACACAGTTGCTACCGCTGCTGTTGCACTACCCGAGTCACCACTACTGCTGCTGCTGGCGATGGAAGCATATGCATACAGCTGCGGCAGCTGCTGCAAGAGGTTGTGCAGGTACAACAACAAAACTACAAAGGGTGCTGCAGATGCCGCTACATCTTCAAACACACTCGGAAGCAGCAAGTCCCCATATGCCGCTGCAGGCACTGCAGTAGAAGCAGGGATTACCGGCCCTGCGGCGGCTGCTCCCTCAGTTGAGGCACTGTCGCTCCCTATGCTGCTGTTGCGCCGAGTAACACTGACGCCAGCAGAAGGGAGTGCGTAGAACAGAGGAGCAGCTTCGTCTGAGGACGCATGCAGGAGCAAGTCAAGACGGTGCCAACTGCTGCACTCTCCCCGTAAGTAAGCTGCTGTTGCAGCTGTCTCCTTCTGGGTGCGAGACACACACCATCCAGCCAGATCCTCCAACACTCGCTGATGCTGTCGCTGCTGCTGCATCTGCAGCGGCTCTTTTGACTCACAGCACGCTGCAGGAGCAGCCCGCCGGTGCTGCTGTTGTTCTTGCTGCAGTTGCTGTAACAGTCGTTCTGCACCCAAGGCCGGGTGCACAAGGGAGGTGACAAGCGGTGAGCTTCTACCCAACCAGAGACCCTCAGTGGAGACCAGCTCGCTCCCGCTGCTGTTGCTTCTGCTGCTGTTGCTGTCCCGCGTCTTTGGCGCGGCTGGCAGTTTTAGGTAGTCAATGGTGTGGGCCTTGTCCCAAAGCGACTTACTCTGACCAGCTGTTTCGGCTGCTGCTGTCGCTGTTGGAGCAACAGCTGCTACGCATTCTTCAGCCATAATGCAGAATCGCCCGCTGAGGTCCACCTGCAGCATCTCCCCTTTGCTCCTACTGCTGCTCCTTCGCCTTCTCCCCGTGCCGCTTGTTGTCGGAGCAGAAACGACAGCGAGTGGGTCAGCACTTTCCGCTTGTGCTGCTGCATCGGGAAAAGCAGCAAGAGAACCAGGCCTCCTAGAGTCCAGGAATGCCGGCAGTGCATCTACATCTCCGCGCTGCCTTGATGTGGTGCTGTTGCTGCTGCTGCCACTGCTGCTGCTGGGGAAAAGGTCAGCTAGCAATGCTGTGGAGAGCAGCATCTCAAAAGTGCTGCTCCCTCCCTGAAGCATTTGCTGTAGTCGGCGGTACGCCGCGCTACCAGCTGGCGCGAACCACCCGCTGGTCCTGTTGGTGTCACGCCAGCTGCTGCTGCTGCTGCGTTTCGTCAGCGCAACGCACCCTTCATACAAATTGAGAGCCTCCATAACGGGCATCTGAGGTGGCACTGGTACGGAGTGTACATACAACTGGATAGCAGCCACGGCTGCTGGACTATTTCTGCAGCAGCAGCTGCTGCTGCTGCTCAGTTCAGCGGGACCTACCGCCGCACCGGAAACAGTGTCTGGCTCGCGCTCCAGACCGGCCCGCTCTCGTCTTGGCGAAGGACGATCAGGGCTAGCTACACCACCACCTGCCTGCGCCGATTCTACTGCTACGCCGCTACCAAGCAGAGGTACTGCTGGACCACTGCGCTGCACTGGCTCCTCATGCTCTTCTCTCTCGGGTCCTGTCCCCAGCTCCTCCTCACTGCTTCCGTCGCCAGGGCTGCTGTCGCAGCTGCTGTTGCTGGGGCTGCTACTGTCGCTTTCTGCTAATTCCTCCCCCTCGAAAATCACCGCGCCTTCCCCATCGCTGCTGGTGTTGCCGCCGCCGCTGCTGTCGCTGCTGCTGACAATCTCCTCCTCGCTCGGGCTATCCCTGGATTCGTGTTCGTCGTCTCCAGAGTGCCTTCCTGAAAGACGCCAGAACGCATGCAACCAACTAGAAACAAGCTACTGTTGCACCACATCACAGCCAGTACCAGCAATTCGATTGGCCTCAGCTGCAGAAGCAACCGGTGCTGCAGCTAAAGGGTGCTACCTGTTTTGATACGACTGTCCACTTCCATCGAGTCGCTGCTGTCTAAGGATTCCACTTCGTCCTCATGCGGCTGCCGCTGTGGCTGTCGTTGCTGTCGCACATGGCCCCGTTCTTGCCGACGCTGCAGTTCTTGCCATTGCTGTTGGTGCCGCTCCGATGGAGCCTCGCCTTCTGCAGATGCCATCCCTGCTCGCCATCCCCGTTGCCGCGAGCGGTCCCTTGCACCTGTGCCTCTGCTGCTCGGTTCTTGATGCTCCTCCTCCTGCTGAAGGCCCCCGTCTGCCTGAGGCTCCCGCACAAATTCTCCCACCTGCTGCGGTTGCTGCGGCAGCTGGTGCACCGGTGCACGTCCAGCGGCCTGCACTGTGCGCCTGACCTCCGTCTCCACGCGCGACAATGGGGCCCTACAGTCCACAGCCAGTGTGCTGTTGCTGCTGATGCCGCTGGTGTATCTGTGCCCCCAAGGCGTCATATCCGCAAACAAACTGCCCCTCTGGTTCTGCATCACCAGCTCCTGGAGCTGCAGCATCGGTGTTACCCCAGTGCCTGCCACGGTGTGGCTGTTGCTAATGCTCCCACAGCTGCTGCGCTGAAGATGGCCCCGCTGTGCTGCTAAGGCAGCAGTATCTGATGCGGTCCTTGTAGGAAATGTCCCGCGCCCTCTTCGCTGCCCGTCTCTGTTGCTGCTTCCCCCTGCTACTGCTGCTGCGGTTGCCTCTACGGACGCAGCAGGAGGCGGCGGTACGTTGCTGCTGCTGCTGCCAGGCTGTCCTCGGCGTCGCTTTATCAAGCAGCCGCTGTTGCTTGCGCTTGCGCTACTGCTGCTGCCGCTGCTACTACTGTTAGTGTTGCTGCTACTACTGTTGCTGCTGCTCCCTACGGCTGGTTTTGCTGTTGCCGCAGCAACAGGCGCCGTTGCCTTGGATCGCGTGCCACGAGCAGCCCGCTGTGAGGTTGCTGCAGTCTCTCGCTTCCTTGCTGCAGCTGCAGTTTCCGTTCCCACGCGCACTGCCGCCTCTCCAGCTGCTGCAGCCGATGCTGCTGGTGCAGCATCTGCACCAGCAGCATCGGTCGCAGCAGCATGCGCAGGAGACCGACAGCCCCCGCCAGCTCGGCTGCGGAAGCGCCTCCTTGAAGTCCTCGACTCTGTGTGTGCTGCCTTTGCTTCTGTTTCCGCTGCTTCTGCTGCTGCTGGGGGCATCCCTGCCGTCTCCTCTGGATCGAAGCAGGCTGGAGCAGCAGATGGCGCCTGCTCGCCGCTAATATCTCTTGCCACGATAATAAGGTCTCTTTGCAGGTCTTGTACAACGAGGAAAGGATCAGGCTGCTGCAGCTGCTGTTGCTGGAGCATCTGCTGCCGCCTCAGTTCCCCCGGATGGTGCGAAAGGTGCTGCTGTTGCAGCTGATGGAAAGCTCGCAGGCTTCTCGAGGAAGGGCGCTGCCGCTGCTGCAACCCATCTGTGCGGTAACCTGGCTGTCTGTCTGCTGCCACTGTCTCTGCTGGCGCCGATCCTCCTGCTGCTGCTCGAGGGGCCCGCAAGTGCGGGGGTAGCACATCGCGTGCTGCTGCTGCAACAGCAGGTAGCTGTTGCTGCAGCACAGGAAACTGCTCCACTCGGCTTAGGCATTTTGCTGCCAGCATCGCCAGACGCAGCAGCAAATCCGGAGAGGCAGCAGACCAGTCAACACCCTCCAGAATACCATGCTCCTGCTGCTGCTGTTGCTGCAGCAGCTCAGGCGAGCTATCGGTCAAGGGAAAAAGAAAGGCGCGCAGGAAAAGCAGCCCCCGCTGCCTAAGTTCCTGCTGCTCCTTGCAGCAGTTGCAGCGGCAGCTGCCTCTAAAACAAGAGCTGCTGCTGCTGCTGCCGCTGCTACTGTCCGCGCCCAGTAGGTAGCAACAGAGTGCTTCTGCAAGCTGAGAGCTGATAATTTCGCATGCCGAGATACTCTGGGTCGGGTTTTCCAAGAGCTTTCGTAGCTCCACTAGAGCCAACCACTGCTTCTGCTGTTCCTGTTTTGCGGTGGCAGGTTGCTTCCCCTGTTGCATCAGTGAAGAAGCCACCTGCTGCAGCCGCTGTTGGGTGTTGCAGATAGGTGCTGAGCCAGGGGGAGAAAGCTGCTGCAGTTGCTGCTCAAACACAAAGAGGCATGCCTCCTGGATTCGCCGCAGCAAGCTAATCAAGTCTACACAAGCAATCGATTCACCAGCAGCAGCAGCAGCAGCAGCAGTTGCTGCTCTGGTAACGAATCGGAGAGTTCCTGTGCCTCGATCGTCAGCACTCTGCTGTTGCTGCTGTTCATCCACGCGTCTGCTGCTGCTATTGGTGCTGCTCTGTAAATCTGCCTCTATGCGGTCCCGCACGCCTGCAGCCTGGAGGGCTGCTGCTGCAGCCGAGCCGTGTTGCGTTAGCAACTGCAGCACAATATTCATAACGGCGAAGTTCTGCAGCACAAAACACAAAGACCGGCGCAAGCATGGCAGGCATGAAGGGGGGAAGGAATATGCTCTAAGAAGCAGCAGCAGCGGTAGAGGCAGCTGCTGCACGCGCCTCGCGTGCAAGAGCGCCAGCAAATGTAGCGGCAGCAGCCGCAACCTACCACTGCGGCAGGCAGCTTCCTGCTGAGTGTGTGAGCGCAGATCTCTCCAAGAGTTTTGACATCGAGGTGTAGCAGGAACTGCTGTTGGAGCAGCTGCTGGTTGCCGCTGGCCTTTGCTGCAGTGCAAGCAGCAGCTAGCAGCAACTGCAGAACAAAACGAGAGAGGTCTCGCATCACGGACGACTCCATAAGCGGCAGCATTGGAGCTGCAAGTGTGCTGCAGAACAGGTCCATTCACACACACTTCTAAACAGCTGCAGCTGCTGGTGCTGCTCCCCTTTTCCACCGCTGCTTCCTACTGTCATCCCATGACTAAATATATCGTCTTCAACGCCAGATGCTTTATCTCGAGCCTCAAAGCCTCATCCATGTGCTCACGGGCGTCTTGTGATCTACACCCTAAGCCCTCAGCCCTAAACCCTGGCTTACTGCAGCGCCCGACCAAGTAACTCCGGTGAATTCGCGAAGACCGCAGCGCGGTTCTGATCTACTGTCAGCACATCTGCTGCCCTCGCTGCTTCTGTTCCCTGCAGCGCTTCCTTTGGCGGCTGCGGCAGCGGCAGCTTAAAGCGAACAGCTGGGAGAAGTGAAACACCCAAAGCCGCGACGCTTTCCAGCAGCAGCACCTCTTGCCTCTTGACCTGCAGGCACGGATGCACCTAACCCCATTATACCCTAGGAACTAAACCCCAAACCCACGACACCCCTCACACGAAGGCTCAGTCAAGCTAGCTGGGAAGCAACATTTACAAAAAGGTACAGCTTCAACAGTGAGGGCTGAGGATACCAGCTTGTTGACAGCCTCTTGAAAGTCTGCTGCCTGCGTTTGTTGCTGCAGCAGCTCTGCTGCAATCTTGTCCGAGTAGGCAGCGAACACGGACAGCACATACATCGCGTCCTGCAGCATCAGCTGCTGCTGCCACGCAAGAGCGCTGCTGCTACACTCAGTAACCGTTCGTGCCACCAGCTGCTGCAGCGCTGGTGCTGCTGTGGAACCTGCTGCCGCAAGCTCGCCAGCCAGCAGCTCCATTCGATCGGCGTAAGCTTTCTGGCAAACAGAAAGCCATTCGGCGTCATCCTCCTGCCGATGGTGCCGTTGCTGCTGCTGCGCTGAGCCAAGCTCTATGCCTCCAGTGCCATCTATTGCTACTGCTGCACAGTGGCACACACCCAATGCCGCAACGCCGCAGCGGTGCACAGCCGCAGCACAAACCACAGGAAAGGCAGCAAAAACAGCAGGAAAGTCTGCGGCTGTAACAACAGCAGTACCACGCACACCTCACCTCGCGCAACAGCGAACTCAAGGCCAGCAACTGCAGCAGCAGACGCCGCTGCTGCAGTGTTCATGCAGACAAAAATAGTCAATGTAGAACGCCAACTCTGACAGGCCCCCTATAGCAAAAAAAGACAGCAGCTGGCCCAATAGAACTGCACAGCGGCAACGGTAGCAGGAACACTCAGAGCGCCTGCAGCAAGAGCAAGAGCAGACCTGAAGCAATGCCTCGTCCTTGTAAGACAGAAGTGAGGAGAAGAAGGGAAGGGTTGGATTTATCAGGCTGCGGTACTCCTCCAGCTGATCAACCAGCTCCCGGTGCTGCTGCTTTTCCTGTTGCAGCTGCTGTTGCAGTTGCTCCTGCAATGCCCCCAGCTTGCTCCTGTCGTTGCTGTTGTTATTTCCACCAGCAGCAACGGCCTCCACCACTTCAGTCTGCCCCGCTGCAGAAGCAGCGGCCGGTTCAGGTTCGGAACCCGTCCGCTGCTGCTGCCGCTGCTGCTGCTGCTGCTGCTGGGAGCGTTGATGCTGTTGGCGCTGCTGCTGCTGAGAGAAAGTCTGCCTCCTTGCCGCAGTTTCTGCTGCAGCTGAGGCGACTGCTTTGTCTGTGGCTGCTGCTGCAGCAGCGAGCGCCTTTGCTGCTGCCCTCACGGCCTTGCGTTGTATGTCCAGCTGGAAGAAGTCAAGAATAGGGAGCAACGCAGCTGCAGCCCCCGACAGGAAAGAAAGCAGCGGCTGTTCGTCAATCACACGACAGAGAATGAGTAGAAATTTCTCCCCAGTGTCGATGTACTGAAGATGCGATAGCTGTTGCTTCAAAGCCTCCATATACTCAGCTGTGCAAACACCGCAAGCATGAATTCCCCCCCCACCTCAGAGCCCCGAAAACAGCAATGGTGGCAGCATGCAGCCATCCAAGACAGACAAAGGCAGACAACAGCAGACGTCCATACAAACAGGCAGATATAGAGACAGGCACGCAGGCAGACAGCTGACAGTTCACATACAGGAAAGGAACCAAAGGCAAAGAGGAACTAATATACGCTAGTCCAACGCAGCCAGGTTGCATGGAGGCGAAGATAGTTACACAGGCACGCAAAAACCACCTAGTCCACGGCGGCGGGAGAGGAAGATTAAATACAACACACAAAAACATGTAAAGAGGAGGTCAGCTGCACCATCAGCAGCAGGAGAAGCAACGCCAGCAGCACCAGCAACTCACGCGTCCGGGCAATAACGGCTGCCGTTTGCATGGGTAAGACATCCAATAGCAAGTAGACGCACGAGCCGATCAAAAGATCCTTCTGTGTTGCCATGCCCTACACACGCAGCGTGCACAAAGCTTGCCCATGCTCCTGCTGGTGGTGCTACAGCTGTCGATGCTGCTGCAGCTGCTGCTGGGGAATATGTGAGCAGGGAAAGCCTCCAGATGCCCGCAACAGCAAGGCTCGGCGATGCCTGGGCCTATCAAGTTTTACGAAGTGAGGGAGGGCACGGGACAAGGAGAGAGAAAAGTACAAGGCGAAGACACAGCATCACGAATAGTAGACAATGTCACAGTCAAGCCGCATCGACAAAAGCAACTAGGAGACGAAAGCAGAACAGATACACACGAAAATCCTGATAAAGAACAGCCCTCAGTCAAGCCTCACATCATCGTCTGCTCCCCCTGCTAGCTCCCTAGCTAGCTGTTCATCCAGAGCTTCCTGAGACACTACTGCTTGTGCTTCCGACGCGTCTGCATCTGCGCTGGCACCTAAATGGCCACCACCAGCAACAGCTGAACCTGCTGTTCTTCTCTGCAGCAGCAGGAACAGTGCATGCAACACGCGCTGCAGCGGGAAAGATCCCAAGTGCTCATCGGTGGCAAATGAAAGCCACTGCTGCAGTTCGCTCAGACACGCCAACTGAAACGCACAGCAGGACACACTCCTGATGCTGCTGCTGCTTATGTCTTTACGGCTGCATCGGCTGTACTGGAAGATGCACACTGCACTACCCCTGCTCTCGCTACTGGCACCGCTAGTGTGGGTGCTTGCGATACTGGCATTCATATTGCTGCTGCTTTTGTTGTTGTTGCTCCTGCCTTTGGTGCGGCTGCTCCGGCCGCTACTGCTTCTGTTTCCCTGGAAGGTGTACCTGTTGGGCCTCGTTTGGGTGGGCGAGCAGCTGCAGCACATGCTGCCAGTGCCTTTCGTCACCATCCTGCCCATGTGAGAACATCTTTGCTCCTGTCGCTGCTGCTGACGCTGCAACAGCTGCTGCAGCTGCGGCTGCTGCTGCTGCTGCTGCTGCAGATGATAGCCTGTGGAGAGCCCAGAGCTCTTAGGTGCCGACGGAAGGCTTCTGCTGCTGCAGCTGCTGATGCTGCTGCGTTTGCTGTTCCTGCTGAGAGTGCTACAGCTAATGGAAATACCCCCACAGAAGGCCAAACACGGGTCTGCCGCCGCTGCTGCTGGTGGTGCAGGGGCAGACTTGTTTTGCTCTTTCCTACGGCCGCAATGGGCACTGCGTTAGCTGACGCAGTTACTGCGAACGCAGCAGCCGCTGCTGCAACTGCCACCTACCCGAATTTCGTTAAAGTCGCGATCGTTCTTCCCCCCCCTCCCCCCACGGGCAGAGCGTGCAGCAGCAGCTGCAGCTGCTGCTGCTTCTGCTGCTTCTCCAGGGTCTCCGGTGTAATGAAGACCCTTGAAAGAAACGAATGAGAAGGAGCAGCAACTGCTGGTGCCACCAGCACGGTTGCTGCTGCCCGGCGCCTGCGCAACAGCAGCAGCGGCTTCTCACACGGCTACTGCTGTCGCTGGAAGGAAAAGGCTCAGAAGCTGAAGCTACCCATTCAAAAGGTGCTGCTATAAAGCCACAGGAGCAGCAAGAGTTGGAGATAAATCAAAGCAGTGATGCCCGACTGCACTGCTGTAGCTGCTGCTGCTACGCAGTAGCCGCCGCCGCAGCCGCGCCAGCAGCAGCCGACAACGGAGTTGCCCTTTAAAACGAGCTGCAGCCGCTGTTTCTGGAGTTGTATTGTCTAGTTGTTGTTGTTGCCAGCAAGAAGGAGTGCTGCAAACGGCGGCGGTGGTTTTCTGTGTCGCAACAGTAGCAGCAGCAGCTGCTGCTGCTGCTGACGCTGCAACGGAGCAGTCTGTCTTTATTGACTCATTTAGAGCATTCAGCTGCGCGTGTTGAACTTCATATTAGAGGATAGCAAGAATCAAACTGGTTTCCTCCATGTTCTTGAAAAATATAGTCAACCCCCCCAGCACGCAGCCACGCCTCACGTCGTCTCTGCCGCATTGTCGTTAAAGCCCTAAGCTGCGGATTCAGGTAGTTGTAGTAAAATTAGCAGAGTACGAAGAGACTGGCAATCCCTCTTTAATCAGGATGTTGGCCTTTTCTGCGGTAGGAGCGTGTATTCCCCTTCATAGTGTACAGGTACACACGGAGGGAGGTGCACGTGCTTCCGTGTTAGAGACACCATTTAAACAGCTCCACCAGATGCCGCAGTAGGAGCCGTATCACCCTTAGAAAAGCAACAGCAGGACTAGAAGCAGCTGCAGCAACAGCACCAGCAGCAGGAGCAGCACGAGGTGTAAGTGCAGCGGCCCCCCAGAGAAGCAGCGGCAACAGCCTGAGCTGCATCGGCTGCAACGGAAATCGCAGGATTCGCGGCACCCAGAAGCAGCAGCATCATCTACAACGAAAATAAAACTTGAGAGGACTCTAGGGACCCCTGGCAGCAAAAACGGGTAAGACGTGCGCCTGGGGACTGTAGAAGCTGTGAGTGCTGGAACAACCCCATCGCAAAGAGACAGATCTTCGCTGCGTTTGCAAATCTGTACGAGCGACGCCGCTGCCGCAATGCCTGCTGCAGCCGCTGTCCCCTTGCTACTGCTGCCGCACATCTGCTCCTGTTAGTAGCCTCAGTCTCCTTACAACGCATTAAACCAACAGAATGGGGATACAGAGCGGCAAACAGTACGTACGAGCACAAGCCAGAAACGGCACAATGAACCTGGTACGTGAACGTAGACAAAAAACAGAGAGGACAGTCAACGGGGGATGCCGTACCCCTACGAGCCCCTCCCAAAATATAGCCAGAGCGTGCCGACGCTATCCGCCTATCTGTCCATCTAATCTACATATCTAATATATCCAATCGATCCACATAATGTATCTACCTAGTCAACCTATCTTATCTATCTACATAATGGATGAATCTAAATCTACCTAATCCATCTACCCAACCTATTTACCTAATCTATCTACCCGACCTACCTATCTAATCTATCCACGTAATCTACCTCGCTTATCTGCCAAACTAATATATGTATCTAATGTAGCTAATCTTCCTGTCTGATCTATCTAGTCCATCTCCATAATCTACCTAATCTATCTATCTACCCTATCTACCTAATATATCTATCTAACTCATGTACCTATCTATCTATATCTAGGCCTAGATAGATCTCGACAGATCTAGGTAGGTCTACGCCTATCCAGACATATCTAAATGCATAAAGGTAGATATATAGGTAGAATATATAGATGTGTAAGATCTGACAGCCTGCGTGGTGCATAATGTACTAAATACGGAAGCATATACACATAATCAAGTACACACAGATGCATAGTTATGTGTCTGGTGAGATTCTGAAGTCTCTACTGCATGCCAACTTCAGCCAGTCAACATGACCTGTCAGTATGCTGCTGCTGCTACTGCAAAGTGTGCCCCATACGCCCCATTACCATGAAGCCCCGAGGCAACTGCTTAGGCTAAAAGCTCTCTCACTTCGCTGTGCATACACCACGGCACAAGGGGCTGAGCGGCAAACGATGGAGAAGAGGGCGAGCCACAGGGAAGGATAACGACACCAGAAAAGGAGGAAAGTTGCCGTCATATTGCCAAAATGCTGCTTCCATCCCCGAAAGGAAGGCGAAGTAACAGCCAGCACAAACAGCCCGCCCCCCAACGCAGCCTAGTTTGCTTCGATGGCAGCAAGGCAACATACTGAACCTAGGCAGCAGCGGCAGCGGCAGCTGCAGCGACTGCAGTAGCTGCACTAACTGTAGTAGCTGCAGCGGCTCGAGTTTTCCTTTCCATTTCCCTTTAGAGAATACGAAATAGGGATATACGCACAAACTGTCGTGCTGCGCTTGAGGAAGGGCTCCTCGCTGCGCTGCTGGTGTCTGTCCACGTCAACGAATGTCGCTGCAGAAAAAACTGTAGCTGCAGCAGAAAACACTGCCACTGCTGCCGCAACTGTAAGAATCACTACAGATAGAGATAGAGCAGCAGCAGCCAAATCTCTCTCCTTTCCGCCTGCTACGGCGCGTGCTGTAGAGACAGTTACACTTCTTCCTGAGAGGCAATGCGGTACATGTCAGTCACTACGAGAGTCGTCGTAGCGTGTTCCTGCAGCACCTCCTGCTGCGGTTCCTTCACCTCCTTGTGCTTGCGCGGTGGCGTCTCCTGCTGCAGGTGCATTAGCAGGTGCTGCTGCTGCTTGTCGCATCCTTTCTTCCCGGCGCAGAACTCCCTCAGACTATCCTCATTCCCGGCAGCCGACGTGCAGATGGCGCAGCGGAGGTCCTTCTCTGCCACCTCCTGCAGCAGCAAGTCAAGCGTGCATACACCTCAACGGAGAGTCACACTGTGCAGAAACAGTTCTGCAGGGTCTGCTTTGTGAATCACCACTTCATCCTTCTCGTCTCTCTTAAAAGGGAAGGGAAGGACAGCAATCAATACTCACAGAATGCTGCCGGTCTACAGTTATCCAGGGCACGTGGTCGTGTTCCGGCGTCTGTTCAGCCATCAAGTGCTGCATTCGTTCTCCCTACCAAAGCACACACACACACACCATCGGACAAGCACGACACAGTGACAAGCAGCACAAGCAGCTACTTAAAATTGACATCAGCGAGACAGAAATTAGGGGAGGCGCTAACAGACTTCGCGCTGCGCTGTGGGGTTACTGTACAGCTCAAAGGCCTCTGCTGTAGAAAACACTGTAGCACGCAACAGAACCTAAGATGCGGCCACTACAATACTGCACTAAAACAGCCGTAACAAACTGGGGTAAGGCCATGGCAGGGGGGGATGGGGTTGCATGCGTTGCCCCGTAGTCAAAGCAGCCTGATTTCGGCTACTGTTCAAGTGTATTACCGCTGGGGTAAGGCTGCAGACAAGGGTCTCGAACACGAACATCTTTGCGTGGCTGCTAGGAAGATTCACTTCACACATAACCCAGGAGTTCTTTCCTCCCGTTGCTGCTGCCGCTGCTGCTGCAGTTACTTCAGCAGAAGATATCGCTGCATCGTTTGCTGCCTTTGCTGCAGCCATTGCCGCAGCAGCTGCTTCGCGTGCAGCAGGGCCCACTGCCCCGTGTTTTGCTGCTTCTGCAGCAGCTTTTGCTGCTTCAATTGAGCGGCGGGCCTCAGTAATGGCTAGCTGGCTAGCTGCAATAGCCTTTGCCAAGTGCGCCTCAGCCTTAATCAGACTGGCTGCATCCAGCTGGCTTTTGTTCACGCAATCTATCCAGGGTGCCCACCTGCAAAGAAGGCCCCACAAACCCCAATCACCAACCTTAAACCCCAGCAAGCCTCAACCAGAAACCGCCGTTGATGCCAGCTCGGGCGAATACGTGAGGGGTGAGCACAATGTGCTTGTGCTCATCAACAGACGAGGAGAGCTCTTTTATGGGTATGCCAAAGGAAGTGCCATGGCGCTCTTACGCTGTCTGTGCTGCTGCTACTACCACTGCTGCTGTTGCTGGAGCCTACACGTCAATTAGCGCTTCCCTCATCAGTCCAAGGCCGCAGGCCTCCACTCGGTTCAAGTAACACTCCTCAGGTCCGTGCTGTAGAAACGACAGAAGCAGTATTACGAACAGAAAGACGGGCAAAGAGCCACTCAAGAGCCTGTTTTCAGGCCGCCGTATAGATAGTGGCACAATTGGAGAAAACTACTAATGCCTCGCCTGCCTGAATGTAGGGGGTAGAACTGCGAGAAGACATTCACCTGGCACTCATATTCGTAATGCCCGGTCTCTGTCAGTGTCTCCTTGGTGTTCCCGTAAGGCACCGGGTGTATCGCCACCTTGGCCAGCTGCAACTCTTTTGAGTACTGCGCCACATCCTGTAGCTGCTCGCTAATAAACAACTGGCTAGCTGGGCAGCGCTGCGACAACACCCAAAGAGGAAACCAGAATGGCAAACTGCACGGAAGGTTGGTTTTCGTGAAACGGTAAGAAGCGCCCGAGACACACACGGTGACCGATGGTGTGCAACGGCCATGGAGCCCCCCTGGTTAGGGAGATGAAGGGGAAATTAGTTAATATGGTATTATTAATACATTTAATCAAGTAACCGTCTTACACTTTCGTAATAAATGCCAATGTCTACAGCAAATGTGGAGTGCGTCGCCGACAATACGCCCAAGAAGAACGCCGCGGAAAGCATAGTCATGGTGGGCTGAAAGCGGGGTTAAAGCAACAAAAAGAAAGACAATAAGGACTACTTAATGCGCTCCTTGTGTGTACTTACGTCAACTTCAATACTGGAGTGAATCGAATAGTCCCAAATTTGCAGGCTTCCCGGGCTGTCAACTACTGGACGATCGCTGAATGCATGCTCTGTGGTGTTCGGGCATCCAGACCCAGGGCTTTCGCTGGTGGTGGCGCTTCTGTTTTTTCTTCTTTTTGGCGAACTGTTCTTGTTTTCCGATGGTATGTGAATACGTATGGAAAAGGAACATCGGGCCGCTCTTGCTCTCTGGGCTTCACCAGCTGCAAGCGCAGCATTCAGCTTCCCAGAGGTTCTCATCGAACAGCAGGCGGCAGCTCTTGATCTGCAAGCATATCTTGCTTGTTTTTTATATTAGTAATTAGCATCTAGCTTCCTTTTTGTCGTGGCTTCAATGAGGTGGGAACATCGGGGAGTCGACGCCTCCACCATGAGACGGTGGCCCGCTCGCTTCCTCTTCTTCGCGTCCTTCTCCCTGCTTTTTTCGTCTATCTGCGCACATTCGGCAGCTGCTGCTGCCAACAGCTCCCGCCTTCTGGGCATAGAGCACCCCTACGAGTCTTTGGGGTCTCTAACGGAGACTAGCCTTAACAATCTGGGTGACGGGACCCTTTCTTACCGCACGGAAACACAAGAAGAGGAATACATCCCTCTCCCTCATCCTACCCAGCAGGCACCCCCACCACAACAGCAGCCAGTGCATGTGGAGCGGCACGTGATAGTGCTGGGGGAGGAGCGTCCCCGGGTTCCGGTATTGCGGGGCCGGGGTTTCTTTATCGTGGGGCTTCTAATGCTGGCGATGTGTCTGTCTGCCATCAACAGCCATCCCGATTCGAAGTCCCCCGGATTCTTGAAAGGCGTTTCAGCGAGTGCAAAAAATGTGGCACAGCTCAGAGACCTGGCGCGCAGCCTGTTTGTGCTCTTAACTGCAGCGGCTGCTCCTGTGCTGATTGTTTGGGGAGCAAAGCGCCTTTTCAAGACGCTTCCCGCATACCTGAAGTGGGCAAAAGACAACGACGAGTTCGGTATTGGCCAGCTTGTCATCATTCTTCTGTACACCTGGATGTTCTTCTTTGATCCCACTGCGAAGTAACCGCAACCAAGGAAATAAAACCAACGCAAGGATGCCCGTTGTGCCGGCTGCCGCCACAGTGTCTTTGCTTTGAACCGTTTTCACTTGTGTGCTCCTGCAAGCACCCAAACGTGCAACGAAGTACCAGGCATGCACGAATCTTTCCATATTACATAGGTTCATATATATATATATATATATATATATATATATATATATATATATATATATATATATATATATATATATATATATATATATATATATATATATGCAGTATATATAATATACTGCATATATACAGAATTAAAGATAAGTGCATGTGGGACTATCTTGTGTAATTGTATGAAGGAAAGACCTTGACTTCTAGGGATTATCCCACACGTAAGGCCGTTTTCCCCTGAAGGGGAGAGCGGCGGGGGAGTAGTTGCATGCTTCTGTGCATGAGCGCGAACATGCGCTGCAGAACCTCGAGTTAGTTTATGCACGTGTGCGTCGAAGTGCATGCATATGCAAAAGGCTGTATCTGCATGTGTCTACAACTTGCATGTGTCTATACTTGTATGCTTGGACGTGTGTATAAACACACATATGCATATACATACTTCCGCGTGCGAATTCGTGGATATAAATGGCTACAAGTGGACAACTGAGCAAATCATGCCTTCATACACGGGACTGCAGGTTCAGCGAAGTGACAAAGCTCTCTCCATGATTCCAAGACGCCTGCCCAGACGCCGGGTCTTTATTGTGCGCATGATGGACGGACATGGTTGGGAAGGAGTTCCTTCACTGCAGCGCAGGGGGAAGCCAAGACACGCTTAGTTGTACAAAAGGCTTGCTGCAGGCAAAGCTAATGCGGGGGATCTTTCCTTTTGTCCTTCCTAGACTCTCCCTGCCGCACATTTTGGGCGGGGGGTGCACCACACACCCTGCATTCGGGAAACAAGCGGCAGAGGCGGTGTTTTGCAGAGACCCGTGTTGATGCTGCCACAGCAAACTTGAAATTAAAGCATTAACTTTGCACATTCATAATAGTGCCGCTCGTCGGTTCCTGCGCTGCTGCTGCTGCTGCTACTTTACTCTCTCGAGGGCTTGCTGATTGCTTGAGCGAATAGCTGCAGGCATTTTCTTAAATTAGGGCGTAAGTTAACTAGGCACCAGTTTTCCTACCGAGAGAAGACAGAAACAGGTGTAGCCTGTTGCCAGCTACTGGAACGCTCTCTCCTCTCTTGTCTGCTCCAGTTCTGTCTTGAGCCCCCATCGGTTTTATATCAACTTCAAACTGTCTTTGGGGTGCACTGTTTCCTTCCTCTTGCTTGTGTACCTGCCTGTATCTATCTTCCCGCTTGTATAATATGTTGTAAAACGCTTACAGAAAGATACTACAAGGGGAAGAAAAGGAGATAAAGCAGTACACATAGGCAGAAACGACGAGTATGCAGATGAAGCAATGAAACAGACTGGTGGAGCGGGGGAGGGCCGACAACAGGAACAGCTGGGGACAGCGCGAAAGAAAAACAGAAGGCAGAAACAGATGCCAGAAGAAAGGAACAGGGATGTACAATGAAGGAGAGACGCATTAAAACAGAGGAAAAGGAAGATATATATATATATATATATATATATATATATATATATATATATATATATATATATATATATAAAGTGGAGGGAGACAAAGAGAGCGATGAAGAATACAGGAGTATATAGGCAGGTGCGGGTAGAGGAGTGCCAGTAAAACGAATACACAGATCCACTGGGGGAAGAAAAAAATTGGGGAGCAGCCAGCTTTCTCAGGTAGCTTTAGTGGTAGGTAATACGAGGGATGACTGCAATGGTAGTAACAGAAGTGCATACTGCAAAGGGCAGTAGATGCATTGGAAGAAAATAACCGTTTGATTCTCGAAACAAATGCGAAATCCAATTGGGGAGGCAGCTCATGCTTGAGGCAGTCGATCACAACCAGGCAAGCTTGAAATGAACAATTCAATCAACACAAACAGCTACTGCTTGCTGCATTTGCGTTTAATGAGACGAAAGCTTTCCTTCTTAATCCGTTGGCTGCAGCAAGGGCGTAGGTGTTGCTGAGCAGAAGGAGCCAAATGGTATCACGAAACTAGGTCAAGAAAGAAAAGAAACGCGAAAGGCTCCTGACGTGCTCCTCGCTAACGGTCTTGAGCTGCAGCCTTAGCCGCATCGTCGAATAATTAGGACTCTGCTAGGCTGTTTTCAATATCGCATTCAGGTAGAACAAGTGGATTGCTTCATATTCCATCTTGTCCCCACATGAGTTCTGCGATAAACTTATATGCCATGCAGCAACCCAAAGAGGCAAGCGAAGTACCCGCTGCGCCTCGTGCGGTCCTGTTGGGACGTTATTACCACTAAATTGACACTCACACAAGCCTTCAACCCTTGCTTTTTTTCAATGCGATCCTTCCACGTCTTGATGGTTGAGCCAGGAGCCGTTGGACTGCCGCGTTTTGCCCAGCTCCACGGAGCGGAAGATTGCGACTTGCGCTTACCTGATACCCTAACAACGCCATCTTGACTGTTTTTGACTGTTCAGCGGCCACTCTAAAAAAAAGAGCCTTAAGGCTTAATTTATATTTGGGGGAGAATCTCCGTAATGATGAAAAAGGGTCAGGGGCATGAAATGCGCACAGAATATATCAAAAAGCACGCAGAGTGCTTGTCTATGATGAAATTACAAGAAGGGTAGTTTTAGCTGGAGGTGACTGTGCATATACCTTTGGACTTCATATAGCTATTGTTTCACCAGCTCAGCTTCTTGCTGGGGGCTCAGACTCAGATTGGTTAAGCTCAGTGCACTTTAAAGTCTAGCTGATGAACGCTAGATGGGGTATTGTTTATGCGGAGGAGCTGCAACAGAGGTGCCTTAAACACCGGCGAGGCAGGCTTTCTCTCCTTTGCGGTGTCAGCAGCCTGAGCCATATAGGATCAAGAAGACGTTCGGCTACGGGCGCAGTGTCTGCAGCTGGCCAGCCCCGGCTCTTGCATTCGACACTGCGCTGCTACTTAGGAATGCAGGGCAGCAGGACGGGCTCAGCCAGTAGTTCAGTGCCGCAAGTGCCTTTGAAGAAGCCGTGTAGAAAGGAACAACATAAGGAGGGTGCTTGGTATGCGCGGCTGCCGTTTAGATTTACGGGCACAGTTCCGCGCGCAGAAGTGCAGGTACATACATACTTACATGCTTCATAGTGTTCATGGTGAACTAGAAATACCACTTATAGTGTTTGCTGCGGATCGAAAGCCAACTACAAGCCTTCGGAAATCACTCCCGACGAAGTGGGAACTGAAATGGTGAAGGGGTAACAGTACAAAGCTAAGAAGCCAATATGGTGCACTGCATCTTAGTTTGCCACTGTTTCGCAGGTGAACGGCGCATAAAGCAGATGCTTTAACCTGCCGCCTGCTATCAAGCGCATGCTAGCACGCGAGGATGGCCTATGTCGGGAACAGGGCAGTGCAAAGGGACTGCTTATCTTGAATCCAGGGACGTCCCATGCCGAGACTGGGGGCAAGCCTCAGCATGTTGATTGGTTGCAGCGGGTGTTCAGCAGAGACAGACAATGGGGAATAAAACGTTGCATGCTCTTCGGTAGCACTCGATACTGGCGGAGCTGTCCCAGAAGCGGTTTGGCCACCCACTTGACAAGTGCAGCATGCTGTAGCACACTGTATGCGAAGTTGATAAAGGCTTGTGCGCAGGGTGGCTATGGACGTTCAAGCAATAAATCTTTTAAAAATATTAAATCCATTGTGCTAGCGCATGCGCAAAAGCAGTCTTGGCTGTGCGTGCACGTGGGGCTGCCTCGCAGAATTACCTACAGCAATGTGCATTGCAGCTCATGGCATACTATTTCTCATTTCCTTACAGTGAGTCCCACGCCATTGGGCTACCGCGTCCAGGAAACCTGGAAGCACGGCGAGAGATCACCAGCTGGTTTTTAGGAACTGAGTAATTTACTCTATAGCAGTTGACGACGGTACCCCGCTAAGATCTTGGAATCTGTCTACAGCAAACGCCCTATCTTAGTCCGTTGTAGTTCCCCCCTACGGTTTGCTCGCATTCGCCTGTGAGCGTCGCATGCATCAGAACGAATTCTTAGACAATCAATAAACGCGCGCAAAACAAGGCCTGAAGGCAGGTATTAGAGCTCGAATGCTCTCTATAGCCTGCGATAACAATCCAGATGGCCTCACTAAACGCAAAGGGCCAAAATCATGCGAACCGGCCCTGGTTGTAATTGCATGAGCAACAAAGAAAAACGCAAACAAAGCCAAAGGCTACACTAAAAGTACGTATGAACGAGCAGACAACCAATCCTTTTCATCAGAGTTCGTGTTGCTCAGGTTGGATAAATTTTTGACAGGATGCTTATTAATAGATGTCCACAGTCTACTTTCATCAACACCTCCAGAATATGTTACTTAATAGTCGTGCCCAGTCTACTTTCATCAACACCTCCAGCATTCCATCCTTATTCTTCTCAAGCCTACGCTATCAAACCTACGCTGCTTTTCAGTCAGGTGCACCTTGAACTCCACCTGCGGCGTTAGCCTTCCTGTTCGGGCCTGCCCCTCTAAACTATGCAGTGTTACTGAGTATACAGCGAGCCCCTTATCTTTGCAGAAGTTTCCGGGGGCTGCAGCAGCAGTGTGAAAGTGGGAGTTCTCAACATAGAGCTGATGATCTCCCCTCATGCTTACAATCATCTTGAGAACAGCGGCTTAAGCATCTACAGCTACTAGTGCCAAGAGCAAGAGACACATGATACAGCGACGCCCATGAGTTTCAGAAATTCTTGCTGAACTCGGCTGTTAGTGGCCTCTCAGCCCACCCTACTGCGAGGGAAATCAAGCATCCTTCCCCCCGCGCACTAACACTGCTGTAAGTTGTTAAACACATACTTAACCCTCAATAGCCAGACTAGACACAAGCACAGAAGCACACAGCAACCACAAACAGACAATGCAGCAATATGTCTGAAAAGCCATTGTAGCATTATACACGCAATCCTTCTTGTATCAGAGGTCCTGTGCTGTTGTTAAAGGAATCAAATTGCCAGTTCCAAAGGCAAATAGGCGTACTCTCAGAGGAATGGGAGCTGAATCAGATTTGTAGAGGGAACTTAAAAGCAGCCCCACAAAGCCCCACAGCCCCGAACACCAGTAGCCGATCGCCATACTACTTGAAATCGGGCTGCCTGCCGCTGCAGCTGCGACTGCTGCGGTGGGTGCAGCGGCGGGTTTTCTTTCTAAATTACATCGCCGAGAAGGGGTTTGGCGAGGATTTCGGGAACGATTCCCTTTGCATTTTCAGAAGAAGTATAGAAAATGGCAAAGAGGACCAAGAAGGTGCGAATCAAACCTCTGTCGTTTTCACTTCCCCTCAGCGCGATAGTCTGCTGGCCGGATATCAACATATGCAGCAGAAATATTTGTTTTTTGCATGTTTGTAGTAAATCTAAGCGTGCAGCGTGCTGCATGGCTCTTCTCTTCTAACTTTTTGGCGATGGGTGGGAGACAGGAACAGGCTGCAGCGGGGGAACGCTGGGTTGACGACTGATTGGCCTGATGTTTCGGGGAAACCCTCTCTTGCCACATTTATCTCCCTTTCCCATTCTTTATTTTTTTGCTTATAATATTTGCGGGTTTTCCCTCCTGGCCTTCCTCCCATCCGTGCGGTTTCTTCTCTGGGCACACACGAAAGGCTCCGGCGGTATCGGCGTTGTGGGGCAGAACATTTGTTGGCTTTTTGCTCATGCGGAATCCACATGAATGAAATGGAATATAAAGAATGCCAATTGGGATGTGTGAACATGGCAAATGCGTGGGCTAGCAGGTGTTTCGGAAGCCCTTTAGGGAATTTGTGACTGGTGGATTTGAGGCGCTCTTCGCGCCCCATCATATTATTTCATGCATTTAGTGTAGCGCTCTTTCCAAGAGCCAGCGAAGGCCGAAACTTTCCTGCGTTGGTTCCAACGGGGAGCAATAACAACGCTGACAGCGGGGTTGCCGGGGGGGTTCATTTTTGCGATTATTTGTTGGGTTCCCCCAAACTTTGCTGGTCATTCTTCCGTCTTCTTTTTGTTGAAATGATGGCTGCCTTCTTGTGCAATACAACTGGAGGCTTTGTGCTATTCGTATTATCCTCTTTCGGTTTTGCTGTGGTGCACACGCCGCTGGCACTGTCGTGTTTTAGGAGGAAGTGGATGACTTACTTCATTTTTGTGGGCATTGCTATCTTTGGGCTCATGCGGGGCCCGTGCAGTTTATTGCATGTGTTTGCCCACGTGTTAATTGGTATGTTGTTGCCATTTGGTCGTCCTGCAGGTCGGAGTCGTGGGGAAGTACGGCACGCGCTATGGGGCGTCTCTGCGTAAAGTGATGAAGAAGGTGGAGCTGCAGCAGCACGCCAAGTATACGTGCCCCTTCTGCGGCAAGGTGAGGAAGCTATTGACGCTGAAAGGATGTGCAGTTTCTTCGTTGTCTCAAGTTTTTCTTGGGTGGCGGTGTTCGTCTACCGCTGTGTAGTGTCCAATAGGCAATATAGACATGCAACTTCTTTGCCTTTCGTGGTTCGTGTGGTTAGGGGGGAGTGTATGCAATGCGTCTGGTGTATGGGTAGGACCTGTTTGTGCGTGCTGCATTGTTCTTGGTGGCTGAAAAGGGAAAGCATGTAGTGTGCATTTGAAGCCGTATCTGTGCTAAACGATATTCTATTTTTAAGGGCGCATACGCATGCGCATGAGCCCATTTTGAACCCTTTGTCTATTTGCCTCCCTGGTATCATCGTACCGGTTCGTCTTCCTTTCATTCCTTGTTTTGTTTCTGGCATTGCTACTTCCTTGTACCGCATAGCATATTTTAAGGTGGCGTGCGTTTCACCGGTTCTCTGTTTCTGTGTTCAGCTGAGCGTCAAGAGGCAGGCCGTCGGTATCTGGCACTGCAGAGGCTGCTCGAAGACGATGACTGGTGGTGCCTGGACTCTTCAGACAGCAGCAGCAGCCACAGTACGTTCTACCGTTTCGCGTCTTAGGAAGCAGATGGGGGAGGCCAAGTAAATGATATGAAATTCATTCAACTTGCTCTGTAAAGGGCTTCCGCCTCCAGTGTCTAGGCAGCTTCAAAGCAGCTGAACGTCGTTTTTCTCAATTTAATTCTTTGAACTTCCACTGCACTTTGGCCCGCCACTCATAAAACATGTACGGCCGGTTGCAGCTCGACTGCGGGCCACCACTTGAGCCTTTTTTTCATTTGCAATGTACTGCGATGTACTGAGTGTAGTAAATTGAAGAGCAAACGCACAGATGAATGGCATAGTGTAGCTCAAATAGGGGAAGAGGAACAATAGGTTCTGCTGCATAGTTGTAGGCACCCACGGGGTCAGCAGGGGAGCAAGGGAACAGTTGAAGAACCGAGGCGGGTTCACCACAAGTGAACGTGGTGGTGCTACATATGGCATATCCACTTAAGATACTATCTGCAGTTAAAGTACGGGTTCGGGTTTTAGACGGGATCGGGGTTAGGGTTGGTTTGACCATTTTGAATGTTAGGTGGACCTGTGGGGGGGAGGACTCGACTGTTGCCATGTGTTGAACAAGTGTGGCACGCATATACAGTTTTGGGCGGATGAGAAAGGTTAACAGACTTCCTGAAAATAATAAAAGCACTTCGAATGGAAAGGCTGAAAATAATTAAAGCACTTCGAATGGAAAGCGTATGGACCGTCTTAGGCAATCCCAAGCAATTAACCAATTAACACGTTGCAGGGGGCGGTCCATGTGAGTTAGATAATGGCATTCATTGCGAAAAGGAGAGGAATGCAGGCTTTCATGGGAACAAGTTACAGAAAATTATTGGAAAGTGTGGAAACGAAACTTGCTCCACTTACGGAAACGTGCCTCCCTCGGCAGGACTTAGGGGGCTGCGTGGGGTTTAGAATCTATTCTCTTTTCCTGTTCTGCAGCATCATATTATGAATGTTTGTTGTATTTCGTTAGTTTAGAAGCTGACTGAGGAAACTTTTTTTAATTTGGACCGAAGACCAGCAGCGACACCGGATGTGTACCGGGTCTCGTCCGCGGGAGCTGAGCGGCTCACCACAACGGGCTAACGATCAGAGGCTGAAAACCCTCGTTTTGTGCGCCTTGTTGCAGAAATGCAACTCTTTTCACCTTGAACAGATGCTGGGAGACATAAATGTGCATTAAATCCCACTTCTCGTTCGCAAGGGTGTGCATTGGGGTCTCGGCGAAACTAGCTCTCTTCAACTCTGTGGACGGAGCGTGTTTTGTTTTCTTCCCCATGAGGAGGTTTATCTTCCTTCTCCTTTAGTTTCTTTTTTTCTTCTATTATACATGATAACGCAGATGAACAATCCCCTGGACCATCTGCCTCACCCCACGGGACCTGCTAACCGGCGCCGTTTTCCCCTTTCCTTCGCCAGCCTCATCTCATGCGTTATGCTGTTATAGACTAGTTTATTGTTCATACATTTGTTTATTTCATGTATTAGAGGCTGCACACGGCTGTTTGTCCCGCCGCAAGCGCTGCACAAGCGTTCAGTGTGCCTGTGCCGTGTAATACTGTAACTAGCACCTTTATTCCTGTTTGCTGCACCCTGGTACATTTCCTCGCATTTGACAGTATGGTTATGCACCGAGTTCGCGCGACGTCATACGTCCGCCGAACCCTGTCCCAGCCCTTGAATAAACGTAGGGCTACAGCGGCTCTTACCCCTCTGCCAGATGGAACAGGAGTCGCTCCTTCTGCCGATATTCAAGACCCAGGAGGCAAGTGCAGGACCTTGTAGTGCATGTGTGACGTCTTGACGTGGGATGGCACCTCCTGCTTTTTTGGCTTCCCCTATGATCCTTTTTTTTCTAACATGCCACCTACGGCTTTTCTGCTGCTGCCCGTTCCCCGGATCTGATTTGTTCGGGCCTCTTCTGCTACACAACCGATTCTGCTCATTTTGCGCCGCTGTTGCCGCTGCTGCTACCACTGCTCTTGCTGCAGCAGCGGCGATTGCCAGCGGTGCTGCTCTTGGTGATGCTGGTTACTGAAACTACCAGTGTATTTGCTAGTGTATTCCCTGAAGCTGTTGCTGAGCAAACCAGCGTTTGTACTAACTGTATCCACTCCTTCTGCTACTGCCTTGATCCTTTTTGCTGCGCTTCTCATTGCTGCCCTTACCCTTACTTCAACTGTGGTTATTGGCGTTGCTACTGCTGCTGTTGGTGTCGTTGCTGTTGCTCAGAGGAGAGCTGCCCGCATGGTGGGTATGAGAGGGTCCTTCATGCGTATGCTTTGGCATGGTGCTATTTCATGGTTCGGTCTTGTATCTGCTGAGCCGTGTGGCCATTTGTGCGTTTATGGTGTGAATATTGTTTGTGTTGATCTATTTGAAAGACGTTTCCGTATTGTCTTTTGTCTTTCAGCATACTCAGACTGACCGTACACCTCAACATATGTGTCTGCCTGCGCCTTTGTCTCAGGCAGCATCGTGGGTAGCGTGGCCGCACCAAACCGACAGCTGCACTTGGGGCTTCTGGCGGACGGTAGCAGCAGCTCGCGGCTGCGGGGTCTAGGTACCGAGACAATAGAAGAGGAGGGAACGGAGGATGACCTCTCTGAAGGCCGCCTAAGCTTCACTCTCAGAGAAGACGTGGCCCGGCTAAAGGAGATCTGCCTCACCAAGTGAACACTTGCTGCTTGCACTGCCATTCCTGCTGCTGCCAACACGCCTGAGCCAGCGGTGCTGCTCCTGCTGCTGCTCTTCTTCCTGATGCTCGTCCTGCTCCTGCTCTTCCTGCTGGTGCCCTTCCTGCTGCTCCTCCTCTTCGTGCGGCTGCTGCCCCTCTTTGCAGCTGGTCCTGCTTCTGCCGCTATGGCTGGCAATCTCTGGCCATCGCGAGATTCACCTGGAGATCGTCTCTTGCTTTTGTGTATTTCTTCAATCACCGTGCACTACATGGCAGTCGTGATCTGCTTGACCCTGTTTCCCTGCTGCATTTGCTTTGGATAAAGAGAGGGCGGTGTTTGTTGTGTGCAGGACACAGCTGCTGTTGCTCTTTGCCCCACTAGGCCTCTGGAGCCGTCTGGGTGGACTTCCGACGATATGTGTATTCCTTTTTAATTTCGCAGCACTTATTCCTCTCTCTGCTCTCTTAGGAGCATTTACAGAGGAATTGTCGCTGCACACGGGAGGTGTGCTAGGGGTCCACGGCGTAAGGGTTTGGGGTTTGGGGTTTAGGGTTTAGTACGCTGCAGCCTCGAGCAGCAGGCGGAGACGCCGCTGCGCCGTAACGAGGGACAGCGAGAAGGGGTGGAGAGGGTACTGCATGCCATAGGTGCAAACAATCAGCTCTCTTTTCTGTCTGCTGTCTTCAGAGCAGCAGGAAAAAAAACAAGGAAAAGGATACAAACAAAAGGATCAGCGAGGAAAACAGAAACCATAAGCCCTTTCTTGTCTTGTCTCCTCGATTGGTTTGCTCAGAGATTACTGGAGGCCTTCTCAATGCAACTTTTGGCAACGCAGTGGAGATGATCTTGTCTGTCCAGGCCCTGCGCATCGTAAGCGCTGCTCTTAATGAGGGCTTAGGGCTCAGGGTTTAGGGTTTACGGTGTAGGGAGTGGGCGGGGTCCCCGCAGTGCCTGTGGTGTTAAGGACGCATGGCGTTCAAAAATCTTCTTTCTGTTTTCTCCAGGGGCTGCTGGAGGTAGTGAAGGGGACTCTGCTGGGTTCGATATTGTCTAACTTGCTGCTCGTCTTGGGCATGTCTTTCTTCGCGGGGGGCCTGAGGCATTATTTGCAGAAATTTAATGAAAAGGGTAAGCCAGGGGCAGTCCCGTGTTGCTTGCTTGTCTCAACAAGCTCTCTTTCATTGATTGAAGAGAACAGGGCCTTTTTCTCCCTTTCCCGCTCTCTTGCTTGTACCGAGACAGAGGCAGGGAAGAATGCAAAGGCAGAGGCAGAGACACAAGAGGACAAATAGCGGCGAGGGATACGCTAAATAGAGGGATCCTTGGGGCTTGCATGCATTTCTTCTGTCGAAGGCACTCAGCAAGAGGGCTTGGGTGGGATGGCTTGTCCTGTTAGTTCAACAGGCACCATCTGCATCGTTTGTTGACGAGTATGCTTACTGGTTTTCTGTATTTAACCATTATTTTGTCTGCCCTTACTTTTTCTTTTGTCTGCTTTGTTGTTCTGCTTCAGGAGCCACATGCAGCGTCACACTGCTGCTTCTCTCCTGCATGGGCATCGTCATTCCTACAGTTGCTGCTGTAGACAACGGACAGCACGGGACATACAACATTTTGATGGTGCGGCCACTTCGGCTTTCTGTGTTGGCTTCTTCCCTTCATACTCTGCTTTGGCTGCTGGCTTTTAGACCTCCTGTCTCCTTGTCTGTCTCCAGCTCTTTCTTATGTTCCTGCCTTCGCTCGTGTGCTCATGCGCACCTCGCCTTGGCCCCGTACTTCTGCATCCAGCGCCATGCCTGTGTAGCAGCGAATGAACGGCATCGCCTTCAGCGTTTACCTTTTAGGGTGTAGTGCTGAGGGTTTAGGGTTTGGGGTGGAGCTGTCTTGCATGCCTTTGACGCTGCGAGTGGAGGGCGGAGAAGTGTATTGTCAACATTATATATATATATATATATATATATATATATATATATATATATATATATATATATATATATATATATAATGCTGACATTTAATTGACAGTATATTTATGAACGCTTGCCCGAGGGACTCTTTTGATCGAAAGGAGACAAGACGGGGGATTTGATTGGAGCGCTGCATCTCGTTTTAGTGTGCAGCTGCTTCTACTTATTACGAGTTCAAGGGTGTTACTTTATGTCAAGAGACATTCGGTGCTATCGATGGGCATCTGTCTTGTTGTTTGCATGCAGTTAGGCATGTGGAGTTGCGTGATATTAAAGTAGCTGCCTATAGGGGGGAGAATTTAACACAGCAGGAGCAAAGGATACTAATGTTGCTTTGTGGCTAATTGGCTTACCGTACCTTTGAGAACGCTAGACACGGTTATTGCACTGGAGGAGGAGACAAGGAAGGCTTACCACCAGCATTGAGGCAGGGGGGCTCTGTGTATTTGTTAGGTGGCGTGTTTCCCCTCAGCGACAACGAGAGGAACTACTGATGCTTTTCTTTCTCTTTATTGTTTTCTGTGTGTCTGTTGTGCTGCAGATTAGCCGAATTACCGCGTTACTGATTGGCGTGACGTACTGCTTGTTCCTCTTTTTTCAACTGTACACCCACATTGGGCTCTTCAAAGATGACGTAGATGGTGAGAAAACAGAACCTGCCGTTCATGCTTGGCCAGTTGCTCCTTGCTCGAGGCTTGGCCGCCTTCCAGACAAGAAGCGAACGAAAATAAGCAGGGAGAGAGAGTCAGAGAGAGACAAACAGGAGGGAGAGATAATGGGTCTCAGAGACAGGCAGTGACGGCGCTGGTACACAAGCAGGCAATAAAGGAGGTAGAAAAACCATGTGCCAAGAGAGACGAGAGAAAGCAGTGGGAACAGGCAAAGGGCAGGCGAGCAAGCCAGAAAAACAGAATGCAACAGACGGCAGAAACGCCTTCAGTGTGTGTATCGGGCGAAGGACATAACTAGAAAGCCGCGAAACATATTTGACAGCGCAGACAGAAGCATAGGCAGCATTTTCATTTAAAGGGAGACAGCACATGCAGCTGTGCGGCCTCTCGTTGTGAGCCTTGGAATATGTTTGTATATCCATATATATATATATATACAGACAGAGAGAGAGAGAGTCTGCTTGGCCTAACGAGGCGGCAGTCCGTGTTTGTTAGAACAGCAAATATATTCAGGCCATGCAAAGCCAAAACCAAATTAAAAAATCGAGAGGAGCACTCACAGTTATTTCTGTGCATGCCTCGTTGCTTAGAACTAAAACCAGCAGCCAGTATTGCTGCTTTTGCGGGGAGTAGAGGGTTTTTTCCCTACGAATTAGTATTAATCTATGATCAAAGTTCAGTTTACTTTCTGTTTATCCATGTGAGAGCCCTTCGGGTTCAACAGTGGCAGGAGTGGGGGTCTAATGTAATTGCTTATAAGCCGATTGTTTATCCGTCCCTTAGCTTATTCTGTTTTCTCTCCCTTTCAGATGGATGTCAGTGGCCAATGATGTCGTGGGAAGGAGCTACGCTCATGCTTTTCCTCGTCACGGCGCTTGTCGCCCTCCATTCAGGTATTTGTTCCTCTGTCTTTTTCGTTTTATTTGGGTTGTCCTTTGCTTGTTTCTCCTTCGTTTCCCTCGGTTGCTTCTGCCTTTGCTTTCGCTGCCTGTAGTGTTCTTTCTCGACTCTTTTCTCTCTTCCCGTCCTTTCGGTTTGCTCTGTGCAGTTCATCACGGCGCCTCGAATTATTTTGCGGTGTTTGACTAAGCAGCAAATTGCCCATACTTTGCCTATCTGCATTGTTCAATTTTTGGCCTTTGGAGGGCTGTTTACTGTTTGTTCACGTGTTTGTTTGCGTGTGCTTGCTTAGAGTTCCTCGTCTCTTCTATTGAACAGGTGGTGGCGGACTATGGCCTCTCTGAAAGTTTTATTGGGGTCATTCTGCTCCCCATAGTTGGTTCGTCCATATACTCCAAATTGCTGTTCATCTTATCAATGATCTATGCTTGTACTTTTCGTTTACATCCCGTTGCTTGCATGTACACTTGCCTGCCGGCTGTTGATATTTCCCTGCTCTGCCAGTGGAGGCGCTTTTATGTTTAGATGCTCTTCGATGGCATTTATTCTGTGCTTGCCTTTTCCATATCTTCCTCTTTCTCTTCTTTCTTTTCTGCCTTCCTTTCGCAGTCCTTGGTTCTGTTTGCAATCCAAAGCATCGTGTTTCTTTCTCTGCTCCTGCCCTACAAACTTCTCTGGCCTTGCCATATAGGGCTTCTCGGTTTTATTATTGTGATTTTATTTCTCTTATCGCATCGCAGCTTATGTGACGATTTTAGAATCGTCCTTTTCTGTTTCTGCGCCTGCCTCCTCACTGTGCCCTTCACCTCTTTGCTGAGATTTTGGCTATTTGTAAGACCGTTGGACGTGCACGCCTTTGCTTCTGTGCAGGAAACGCTGCAGAGCATCTAACGGCGGTGACGGTGGCGATGAAGAACAAAGTTGATCTAGCTATGGGGGTGGCTGTGGGTTCTTCCGCTCAGGTGCGCTTTCGTTTCATTTACTGTATGCTTGTTAGTGATGCGTGTTTCCACCAATCACCTTTATTGGGGTTGGAAGATAATTGTTATTGCTGCTGCTCATTTAGACCCCTGGAGTTGCCGTTCAGCATCGGTGGGGTTGTGCATATTCATTGTTCTGTTTCTGCTTCATGGAGTGGTTTTATTCTTTTCGGGGCAGCATGTCATTGTATCTTTGCCACAGTACCTCCTTGCGAAGTTTCCTTCCTGTATTTATTGTCCTTTTGCTTGCGGTAGACGGTGCTTGCATTGCGCACATCTAGCGGATGTACCTTGTTTCTTTTCATCTTCATTGAGTGAGTGCACTTTGCCGCGTTGTGCTATGTGGCACGATTTCTTTTGTCTCTTGTGCTGTTTATAGATCGCTTTGTTTGTATTTCCCTTCACTGTTCTGGTGGCGTGGGTGATGGGACAGCCGCTTACGATGGCGGTGCAGCCGCTCAGCGCAGTGGTCATGCTGCTTTCGGTCTTAGTGGCGATGGGTACGTCAGCAGAATGAGCAGAACACACAAAGCGGATATGCAAGATACAACGGACACGCTTTAACACCCAGGCTCTGCACTGATATAAATGCCGTGCTTTAGTGTTTATTAATATATAGGCAGATATGTATTTAGAATGCAGCACGAATGGCTTCTGCTGGTGGCGGGGCATGAATTAGATGGGCCTTGCATTTGTTTTCATGGCTGATAGATCACAGGAGTTCGAAGGTTGATAAGAGGAGATCCAACAGTTAGACTAGCAGAAAGACGTTCATCGTGTAAACAGGCAGATAGAGAGAACAAGGCAGTATTGCGCTGGCATAGAGACAGCCAGAGACACAAAGACATAGGTAGCGCAGAGGGAGGCCAGGGATGAGGAAGCGATTCACGAAGTACAGATGGAGGATAGCAGAGAAGCAAAACAGAAGGAGCGTTGATAGAGTAACAAGGCCGTGAAGAGAGCGCAGACGGACTGAATATACATTAGACAGCGACAAAAGCTTTAGACAGAGGGAGGGGGGCAACGAGGCAGGCATCAGGCGGAGGTCTTTTGCAGAGTGTATTAATAAGAAACAGACAAGACGAGCTTGGATTTTTGACTTGTGGGACTTCGTTTGCAGCTGTTGTACAAGACGGTGAGAGCAACTGGCTAGAAGGAGTGATGCTCATGGCGGCCTATTTAATCATTTCCGTTGTTTTCTGGTGAGCAGCAGACAGATAAACAATATTAAGAGTAGATGAAAAGAAATAAGCAAAACGCTACTTGCACACCCAGACAGTCTACCACAATTCCCGTATGATGTGCCGATGGTAGTGTGCTGTGTGCCTCTCTTACCTTTGTGCTTTTCCAGCATAAGTGTGGACCCGTCCTGTTGTTTAGAGTGTATGCGTTGACTGTGTAGATAGATTTAATTATTTAAGTTTGTGCGAGCTAGATTCAGCAGGTTTCCGTAAACCCCACGTTTGTTTCTACAGGTTCGACAAGCCGGGTAAAGAAGGAGGGGGAGGGGCGGCGTCCAGCGCTTAGTTCATTTTGCGCTTTGTTGCTTGATACGCAAAATGTGTTAGGCTATCTTTGCGTCTGCCGGCTCATTACATTCGACTAAAGGGTCCTGGCCAACTTCCGAAAACACAAATCAAACTCCCAAACTCTCCCTGTTTGCAGACAGGGCCGTTTTTTAATGTCTTTCATCGGGAACACGCCAGTAGCACTTGTTCGCAATAAGCATTCTGGGAGGCTGTTACACCTCGTAGGGTGATTGCTCCAGTTGTTCCTGCTGCTAGCAGCCCAACGTATACTGCATGGGTGCCTTCATTGGCATTATTTTTTCTCGTTATATTAGTACCAACATATACTAGATGATGGATGATCATCAGTGGGCAAGCAACAGACGGCGCAATAGGCATTAACAGTGATGAGAAATGTTCCAAGGAGAAGCGCAGGCAGACGCGCTTATTGGCTTACGTGCACTGCGGTCCATGGAGAATAGATGGCAGTTGAGCGGAAATAGAAGCACTGAGCTGGCATCTGTTCTCCAGGGTATGCATACGATTTAAGCACAGGAAAACGCACAAGCTCATAAGCACATTTGATGGGTGTTGACTCCAGCAAGCAACGCAGTGCTTGCTTTGCACACGCTGCAAATAAATGTAGATGGCCAGCAGCTCACTTTCTTCCTCTGGACCTAACGAAGGACGATGATGCTCCCTTTAATACTTTTGAACCGTTGGACGGTGTGTGCGTTCGTATGCCGTCTCCTGGTACGCGCATTCGCCTCCTTCGGTACAGTTTATCTGATGTGTCGTCCTGCGTGCGGGCAAGCCTTTTCCCGCGTTGCCGTCAATAACAATCTTGTCTTTTTGTCTTCTTGCATGAAGACGCTGCGGAAGTGGGATGAAAGTGCGACTCGTGAAGGTATGCCAACACGGTAGGACCATATCATAGGTCTGTTATAAAGCAAAAGTCCTATCCTTTTGCATGAAAGTAAAATTTACGTTACTGCTTATTAAGAAATGACAGAAGTGGGGTTCGAACCCACGCCCTTTCGGACTGCGGCCTTAACGCAGCGCCTTAGACCACTCGGCCATTCTGCCGAAGGTAGCACCGTTTCCCTAATCCATATTGCAGACGAACGCTACAGATGACACAGATGAAGAAGAATACGCAGAGCCAGATAGTATAAACCAATGCGATTGGCTTAGTTACTTGTACGATTGCATAGACAACAAGAAAACGATCTCATCGGCTCTCTTTCCCCTCCTTCCTTTTTGGTCCGCTGCAGTAACATTTGAATAAAAGAATCCGCCCCCGTAGTCTATTCTATGATTAGTTGCCATCACTCGCAACGCAGGCATGCGCATGAGCTGAGGGGAGAAGGGCTTCAAACCCTAGGTCCACTCCGCAGAACCTTCCTTGCTGCTAACGTCGTCTCGTGGGCCTTGTGGGCTTAGCAGCTAGAACCGCAAGCAAAGGAATGGCATACAGACACCGTAGATCCGCAGCATCTAAAAGAAACGTTTGGCGGTAGGTAGCTGTAGCTAGCTGCAGCTACCCATGCAGGTAGATGCATGTAGCTGTGGCTAGCTGCAGCGAGTTGTAGCTATTTGCAGTTATCTCGAACTAGCCTCTGCAATCCGTGCGATGGTAGGCGCCTCGCGTCTCTAGATGTTCTTTCGACGGGGAATGCTCCTAAGGGCTGCAGTTTACGTGTCCTTGAAACAGCCACTTGCAGGGGTTGAGGAGAAAAGTCAGAAGCAAGCGGGGAAATCCGCTCCTCGAAAGCAGAACGGCTGCAGCAGCAGAGTAGCCTAAACCGCTAACGCTCGAATATGCATCCTCATTCCTAGCCTTTTACATCAACGACTGTGAAGTCTAAACACGAAACGGCGCATGCAAGTCCCATACCAAATGGAGGAACTGCTCGACCCGGCAGTTTGTTTCTTCAACAACTATAAAGGCTTCACAGGTAGAGAAAGGCACAGAAGACGCACTTTAAATCGTCCCTCCTCCACGCTAAATATTCTTTCCAGCAGGCCGTGCAAACGGTTGCTGGACTGCTCTTCGCCACTTGTGCAACTTGAGGATTCGCCCAACAGCAGCACCATTGCAACTGAAGTTGAGGGAAAAATATGCTCTTGCACTATTCAGGCAAATAAAGAGGGCTGAGCCCGCTCTGCATTCTTAATTAAACTGTCTGCATTGTCTTCTGGCTTCTTTTATCCTTCTTCCCTCCTCCTCCCTAAACTCTCCGTTGACGGTATCTGAGATTACGTAACAAGTCATCCCTCAGCCATCCCCTACGCTCCCTGCGTAACAAACTGTCCCCCAGGCTCCCTGCTTATTTCGCTTCTCCCTGCACGTAACTATCCAGCCTGCTAGCTTGCTAAACTGTTAACTCGCTATACACCTGTTTGGCTAGCAAGCTAGATACCCCGCCACATCTGAACAGCTCTCTGACGTTGCTGCCCATCTAGAAGCCATGTCTGTGGCCTGTTGCCACAGAAAAGAATTAAACGGCAGCAAACCGTCCGTCTGGAGAGCTTTCTGCCCTGTGTAACGAAAGAGTGGAACAGAACAAGCAAAGCTGAACCCAACACCTGCCGAGGTGAGGGTAGCCTTGTGCGTGTCTGTCCTATCTAGCTTCCTTCCCAGTGACAAGGACAACGCACATAGTAAAAAACATTGCTTATTTATTGGCCTTTAGCCTTTAACAAAATGAAATAATTTCCCAAACCCTCCCCACGTGAGAAAACACAAAAGAACGTTTCAAAGGGGCCCCTCAAGAAGCCCTGGCGGCCCTGCAATACCTCCTGTAAGAAGTAAAAGCGGCTACAGCAGCTACTGCAGCATGCTGTGCCACAGATATTCCTGAAATCAGGCCTGGGTACAACTCCCGCCAGCAGGTGTTTGCAGCCGGTGTAAGCACATTCCAAGAGAGGTGCCTGCACTCGCCTCAGCCCTTAAGTAGGGCCCAAGCCAAGCCTATGCTGAAGCCTGCAGTGGGGGGCCCGCTGCCTCCTAGGATTTGTCTCAGTCGCAGTTTGATGGTCTGGGGATCTTGCAGTTTCGAGGCGCCAACAGCATCTAGCGAGCTCTGCACGACTTCACCTACGCTGGAAGAGGGAAGCTTGAAGAAACCGTAGTACGACAGTGTCTGTACAGTGGAGATATACAACAGACGCACAACAAGCAGAAGGCAAGCGCTATGAGTTCACCCTTCTGCACTACATGCACGCTCCTGTCCACCCCATTAGATAAACAGGCATACAGATAGGCTTGTATTCCTGCTAAAGAGTCAGCTTATGCTTCGCCCCCTCCCCTCCCCCCTTCCTTGCTTAGAGTTTGACAGTCAAGTGTGCAGTAGATCTTCATATGCTCTGCTGCCTGATATGGCGCAATTTTCTTTTGTACCTGGGCAGCGAAAAAACCGAGACCCGCCATCACAACGCCGAGTTTGACGGCTTTCTTAATAGTTACACCTGCGGCGTATCCAAAGAGGGCCCCCCCTGCAAGTTCGCCGGCGTAGAGAGTCTCGCAGCCAAAGTGTTGTTTATTGAGCAGAAGCCAGTTGTCTAAAGAGCGCACGCGCATGCATGCACCACAGTAGCCCCACAGAGAATCCAAAGCAGACAACATCGAAGGACTACTTCTCCAAGCATTTTGTGCCTCATCGACAGCTACAGATACTACGCTCTGCGCAAGACTTAGTCCCTCTTCTCTCTGTCCTCCCTCACAACGGACGGCGTCCCCAGACACGGGGCCCCTGTCCTCCCTCTGCTGCATCTTAGAGAATCAAGGGCAGTTGATGACGCCCACAAGAATGTAAAATAGATAAAGCCAATGGGAAAAGTCTGGAGAAAACAAAACAAATCAAATAACAAACACTGGCGGGGAAAGCGGCCGCGGGGGCCCAACGTGCTGCGGCTTTCGTCCACCGGGCTTCTTCACTGCAACAGGTCAAGTTTTTGTGTTTTAGTGAAGTTTTTATTCAATTAATTAAAAACATCCCCATAAAAACGGGGGGTGCTTAGGCTTCTTCCTTTAACACAAGAGAGGACGCGTGCATCGAGCCGGTTCCCTGGGAGCGCCTTCGCGTGTGTTCTTCTTGTTCCCTCCTTGTATACTGAAGTTTCAAACATGTGTGCGTGAGATTCTTATACTTTAAAACAAAAGACATTTACTTCTACATATACTATCTTCGTGCGACAAACAACAATTGCCTTTGTCTGTGGATGTGCTAGCAGCACGATGAGTCGGCAGCGGTTGCACGCTTTGCAATTTTCGCAGCTTGTACTGCCATTATAGCCAATTGACAGCGACAATATTGAATTATTCATGTTAAATGACGCAGTGTGAGGTTATGTCTCTTAAATATACAATAATGGCCGACGGCAACGCGCATCCCAGTCTGTTTGAGTTGGGTATTATTTGTTTTTCTACTTTCTCACCGGCTGGCTAATGATAGAAGGGAAGTATTTAACAGCTGTCTACGGTGTAAGCACATGCAGCAAAATGGGGCTTCGGTCTGCTCGATTATGTTGTTGCCTTGCCCCATGAGCTGCAACAACGAGTGCTGCAATCTTGTCTGCACCTTCCCTAAGCCCTTGTGCTACTGGAAGGGGCTTTGAAAAGGCCTTTGAAAATGGCTGCATCCAAAGTATTCTGACTCTATTGCAGCTTATTTTGGTCCTCCGCTAATATTTAGGCCCCCATTTCCACTGGGCTTCTAAGAAAGCGAATGCCCACAGAGACATATTTACCCAGATATACAAGGAACTCATACAGACCATTACATCACAGAGTCCTTCATATTTAGAAAGCCAAGACCAGCAAGCACCATCTGTGGAGGTTGAGGCAC
The DNA here is from genome assembly GCA_963920595.1 of Eimeria praecox. NCBI lineage: Eukaryota > Apicomplexa > Conoidasida > Eucoccidiorida > Eimeriidae > Eimeria > Eimeria praecox. The sequence continues at coordinate 2,288,131 of OY986948.1, forward strand.
AGCCAAACCATTGCTGCACTAACAGATGTGAACAAGTTTCGCAGGCCATTGCTGTGAAATTGTTTTAACGTGCAAATCTTTATTAATATACACGCATCTTCATAATCAAAAGGAAGGCTCATAGCCCGCCTCTGCCTGCCGCAACCCTGTGCTGCTACTATTGCATATGCATACATACACCTGCATATATATATATATATATATATATATATATATATATATATATATATATATATATATATATATATATATATATATAATTGTTGGGGCACCCATGACCCTCCTTAACAGAGACCATGCAGAGAGAGACAAAATCTTCCACCAAATGTTTAGAGTCCTTCACTTGGTTATCCAGCACTGCTGCCTCACGAATGGTGAGGCCGGAGGAGCCGTTCTTGTCAAGTAACAAAGCCATAGGCTCCATCTCTGCTTCTCGATGCATGCAGCAACCCAGCGTTTGAGGGAAAAAACATCTACAGCCCTTGTTGCAGCCAACATCCACGAAGATATATGGCGAAGCAGGATGCGGTGGCGTGACAGCCCTGATATCTTCGTGACATCTTCGTACTGCGTATGTTCGCTACTCTTACGGTTGGAGGGCAGACAAAACCGCAGAAACATTCATTCAATTCTAAAACCCATTCTTGTAATAGATTCAGGTCTCAGTGGGAACCCTGATGCACAGCAGTGAAGGTATAAAACACCCTTCTCATCGTTTCAGTGTTAATACTTGAAAAGGGAAGCAGATCATCAGCAAGGAAATGCCTACGTTAAGAGACAAACGAACTATACGCCTGCGTATTTCTCTGACTTATTCATTCAATTCCCTAATTTCATATCCTGCTGCATGGGCAGATAGCTGCAACCGCTTGGAAGACAGTCATTTTCTTCTCTTCCTCTAACGGGGCAATGACACCCCTCAAACACTGCCCGGGCTCCCAGAGCCAAGTACCAAAGCCTGAAAGCCGCTTTGCCTATTGGCGGCAACGTCAACACTAACTACGGTTCTATGCTTACTGTATTGGATTTCCGCCTGGAAACCAAAGCAAGCAGCAACCACAGAAGAAATCACCAGTAAATGCAGCAGCACAATACAGCCATTTGAGCTTGGCAACACAATAACGGGCAAAACGACCCTCCTTGCCTACAGATCGCTCTTGCTGTGGCTACAAAAAAAGAACTGCCTCCACATATTGACAGAAAAACAAGCTTCAGGCCAATGGCCCATATTCAGATCGTCACAGGTTTCTGTACTCGTCTGCGTTGCATAGATACAGTATATATATATATATATATATATATATATATATATATATATATATATATGATGCACATCTAAGTATGGATTCGAAGTCTACGTTTTTCCGTTCACCCTCAGATGCATCGGGTGTACAGGAGAAGAAAAAGGTCCCTGCGCCCGGTTGACTGACTGTGCACCGACTACAGGATGCTATGGGAGCTGCTACATTTAATTGGTTCTTTAGGCGTGGGAGTGTTGCCCCCCGATTACTTTAACACAAAAATAAAAAGTGCAGAAGCAGCTATGCCTTCCTTTACGCCATCATGACCGTTCGGTATTGCCTCCTTCTTTGTCCTTGAGAATCGCTTTCGGCGGAAGACGAGAATTCTCCGACGGCGCGTCCCCTGCTCACTATCCCTCTTTTCCCAAACCCTAAACTCTAAACCCTATTACTGCCTCCATCATTGCTTGCTGTTTCAAAGCGCCTTCAGTGGAGGCGTGAGAGATCCTCCAAGACATACTAACCCCTCCTCCCCGTCCTTTTTCGACCCTACGTTCAAAACCTTGCGGAGCTTTCGCATGACGCCGCCTCTTCTTCTGTGTCTGTACACCTACCAGGCTCCCCAAATGAACTCTGCTGCTGCTGCTGCTTCAGCAGCTGCAACGCCCTTCGCTCTGCTTGCAGCCTTTCGGTCCACAAGTCGTCCATCTCAGTCTGCAGACAAAACGACACGCAGCTCAAATGCATGCCTCTGCAGCAGGTGCTAGCACTATTTCGAACACAAGCAAACTAAATTCTAAATGCTTGCACCCATGCATGCGGTGGTAACCAGCAGACACCAATCAAGAGTGAGCTCCCATCACAACAACGACGAGAAAGCTAATACCTATAGGGCATCCGGCTATGTTTATTTATTATTGCACCGAAGAAAATAAACAACAGAAACTAAGATTAGACTTCAAAAACGAAAGAACAGGAGGGTTTCCACCTCTCCAGCGCACCCCAATGGAAGCCTCCTCAGACGCTTGGGCCCTCCTACTCCCCCTTTTTCTCGATCGGTACACCTGTGCCCCCACGGCCACGACGATCGTTACGAGCATACTGAACAATCAAAGCAGCATCAGCAGTAGCCTCAGGTCGCCGTCAGCGATGCTTTCTCCCCTGAGATGCTGTTAAACATGAACATTCCTTGCAGACATGAACACCAGTGAAGAACTGAGAATAGAGCTGTCCCTTAACACGCGTACATATATATATATATATATATATATATATATATATATAATATAATTCGCTGTGGCTAAGAAATAGGAAAAAGAGGCGCTAGGGGGACAGGTTAGAGCCACAGCTACACAGGCAAAGAATGCGAAGGGAGCAATACAACAACAAAAACAAAACAACGGTAGAGAAGGGGAAGCGCAAAAAGCAATGAAGCCACAACAAAAACACAGACAAAGACAAGGATAACAATGTGGATACGAGAGGACAAAGAGACGAACGGGTAACACCGAGAGAACAAGAGAAAAAGAAGACATTGAGCACATAAACCGAGGGAACAGCAACCCTCAAAGACCTACATAGGCAAGCGAAGATGCGACCAAGACTCTTCTGACAAGGCCGGTTGGTCCTTGTGCAGCAGCTCAAAGAATGTCACCACTGCGCTGTCTGTACACCCCACAACATCACAAGCCTCCAGATCCTTTCCTTGTTGGCAGGAGCATTTATGCGATACCCCCCTACACCCAAGGCCCTCTGCCTCCCTCCCCACCTCGTCCTCCCATCAATAGCCCATAGGGGCACACAGGACTTTGCACGCCCTTATTTTTCTGCTGTTTTTGCGTTATCTGTCCTTGCTGCTATGCTGTTGCTGCCTGTTTGTGTTGCTTTGCTGTCTGTTGTTAAATGCTGCCTTGCCTGGAGTGCCGATGGCCAAAATGGTGGTGTCGCCCGTCCTCCGGAGCACCGCGAACGAACTGACCTGCAGCAACGAAAAACCCTGGCGCATGCAAATACGGATTCTAACGACAGAAAAGCACAAAAGCTCATGAAAGCAGCACAAAACATGCAACAGAAGGGACTCACTCACCGCCCTCTCCAGAGGCAAGAAATACAGTGCAGGCCCAGTGGCAGTCTCAGGCCGATCCACTGTTGCAACATTGAATATCACCAAACCCCTCTGCAGAATCAGCAGCAGGACAAGTCCGTTAAGCCATGAAGCGCGGGCAAGTGTGCATGATGACGTAAAAAACCAAGGAGCAGCAACAGCAGCAAGGGTATTTAAACACCCTTGCCGAGTCACTCAATGGGTTTTTCTCCTATTTCATCTACTCTATGTCTCTCTCTTGCCTGTCCTGAAGCGTTCCCTGCCGTTGCTCCAGCAGAGTGGATGCTCGGGAGAGGGACTGCCACCAGCTTGTCTTTCGCAAACATAACTCGTGAGGGGCCGTTTGAAACCCGCGGAAACTTGTGCAGAACTGCACAGACGTCACAGCAATAGAAGGCGCCTGAGCAGCAATACTACAAACTGTAGCAAGAATGATAGGTGAAAACGCTAGCCACCCGGAAGGCAGCATAAGCAGCTGCAGTTTCACAAGTAGATGATGACGGAATAACAGGAAGAGCATCAAAAGCGGCAAAGCCAGCAACAAAAGCGAACTATCGGGTTTAAATGATTATGACGAGACAGCATCCGAGTGGTGGACCAACAAGGAAACAGAAACAGGTGGAGGAACAGGCAAACACATAAGATAGCAATAGGGCAAACAAACAACGATAAAAGGAAAGAAAGAAGCATAACAAAGGAACAGCCAAACCGGATGACAAGCCAACGAATATGCATAGCTGCCAAGCACAGAAGTAAGCAATAAACTCGCCAATAAACATGTAGAATACTAAGCATACAATACATAGAAGCCAACCACTCCCCTAAAGGCATTTACTTACGGGCCCAAGTCTTGAGGTCCAGGTACAGCACTTGCCCGTCTAAGAGGCTCACAGCACCTCTTCCAGGCCTTCTGTTGTCGAGTGCAACAGAGACGATAGGCGACGACATCTGCGGACACCCGTACCCCCCAACAATATTGTGAGGAGTATATGGAGCATATCTAAGAATACAAAGGAAACAAGCGCGCAACTACTACTGCCATTTACCACTTCCCGTCGCTTCACATGGTACGCATGCAGGGCATAAACATAAACAAACAGTGGGGGCTAGAAATATTATATGGGGCCCTCTGGGGCCCCAGAGGGCGTCGGGCTTGCCCCACGTTTGGCAGTCAAATTACAGCCACTGTTTAGCCACATGATACAACGTGCTGAGTTAACTAGTTCAAAAACATTTCGGTCACTTCTGTTCTGACGGAAACCTCTCCATACTATACCAGCACTTGCACGCCATGGGGAAACGGTACTTAAATCAGGGCTGTGCTGTGGTGAGGCCCTCGCCTCACCCCCCTCCCCCCCCCCGGAGCTCAACCCCCGGACTTACGCCAACGCACGAGACCCTCCCGATGGCTGAAGCTGCGGTGGGGATGATATGCCCTACACAACTCTTGCCTGCAGCAGACACGCATTAAACAGAGGAGCTGCTGCCGGTGCGGCGTTCGGTTTAGGTTGAGTACAGACTGCTGAGGGTGTATGCACACTGAAAGCAGGGCCCTCACGCACTTGCAAAAACAGTGAACCCCCCATGGTGAACCAAATGCTGGATACCCCCTTCTTCCTCCGTCGCCTGCAACTGAGCCTTCAGCGCACCGCTTCTAGAAAATACGCTGAGCACCGACACAAGTCCTAAAACCTAAGCCCTAAAACGCACGAGCTCCACCCAAAATCCTACAGCCCGTGCCCAGGTAACAACAAACAAAACTCTATAGACACTACCGCCTCCACTTTGGAACCAAGTGGGTTGGCGCAGGTAAACGCCACCATACTTGTTGCCCTGCAGCATCTGCAAGTGTGAAAATCATCAGGGCTGCTGCCGTCCCCTTTTAATCCTACCCAAGGAACTTTCACTAGGGCCTCACAGTAGCCTCCAGGAGGGGCCCCAAAGACACCCCCCACTGCACCACCGACAGCATGAAAGGAGCCCCAATGGGTTTTGGGTGTGTGCGAGTAACGGCATGCATACCGGAGGACTCCGTCGCTGCCACCAACGAGGATGAGTCTTTCTCCCTTAATTGTTGCGGCGACAACGCAGTTGTGCTTTCTAATTCCCCCTGGTGAGACCTACAGAGCCACCCCGCAGCTAGCAGCAACGGAAGGTGGCTCGAGATAGCCACGCCAGCGCTCCCTATGGGCAACCTACCAGAGCCGAAGGCTCTCTTGTCACAATCCAAGAAACGAATTAACTTTCAACGGGCTGAGAAGAAGAAAAAAGAAAGTTAATTAATTCCTCAATGCTGTACCCGGAAAGAGTCGGACTCTGTCAAAGCCAAAACTGGGGGCTCAATCGACAGACGGCGGATCTCCCCTTTTTCGGAAGCATCTGTGCCTCTTCCATCTGAATATACGTAAACCCGAAAGCAACACACAATAGGCTCCTTCACAGTAAGCCTTTAGACCTCCCTCCGTCTTTCTCTAGTTTGAAACGCCTCCCCACACACTCGCCCCTTCTCAGCAAGACAGGAGCAACAAGCACATGCAATATCAGCATATATATATATATATATATATATATATATATATATATATATATATATATATATATATATATATATGTATATATATATATATATATATATATATATATATACATATATAATGCATATACGCGTCTTCAAGGCAGAAACTACAGCATACTGAATGCCCACTGTTAAAGGAGAAGGACACCCGTGGAAGCAGGGAGGGCTGTTACCCCACCTCGAGGCAGCGGGGCCTTTTCTTCTTCAGACGCCTTGACAGACAAAATGTTGATGCGAGCCATCCCTTCCTCATCGGTGGTCAGCACAGCAAAGGCTGCAGGCACGTCACACAACTGGGAAGCAAGCCCCACCACCCGTTCCGCTTCCGGGCTGTGCACAGACAGCTAAGCAAAGGAGTGCATGCACAGGCAGAGGCTAGACAGCCACTGAACCTGCGCTGTAGCGCTCACCGTCTCCCTGGGGGAAAACAGACAAACTCAACACAGGAGCGGCATGCGGCAGCTGGACACGCAGGGAATAAGACGGAGTTGACAGGCTGCGAACCTCCAAAAGACCTTCTCTCGAACACACAACTGCCAGGACAGGAGCCAGAGCTGCAAAGGAACACAACGGCCTAGCACAACGAACTCATCCTAGCGCGCTGCCTAATAACCAGCTAGCCATCACCTCGTCACCAGGTAGCTGTGTATGCAGCCACATACACTCTTTGGCACAGCTAGCTAGCCATGAATGTGCCCACATATGCAGCCAATAGCTAGCTAGCTGGATAGCTAGTTAGGAACAAGGTTAAGGCAGAAGGATCTCTAAGGCTGAGGGTTTGTGGGGTCGCGATTACCGAGCGAAAAAGCCTCATTTCTCCGCCGCATGAGAGAGACAAGCTCAACGAAGGAGGTTTCAGGTACAAACTAAGACAAAAATAACATAAGGCACAATGAAGAAAACACTTCCCCCAATGAACCTTCTGGCTGGCAACACCCTAAGTCTGTCAACACCTGTAGAACGGAGGGGATGACAGATCATAAAGGGATGTTCCACAAAATGGCAAGCTGTGGGACTTGCCTCGATCTGCCTCACGGCGAAAAGGATCTCCTGGGCGTCGCCTACGGGGGTCTTAACCAGCTGAGGTGCAGCAGCAGCAGGTGCAGCTGCTGCCATGTGCCGGTCTTCCAGTTGTCTGTGCATACGCAGTCGAGAGGCACTAGAGAGCTGATACGTGACACACGAAAAAATGCAGAAATAGCCGAAATGATAGATGACGCGATCTCTATGTGTTGAGGTCGTTGAAAGCCTCGAAGCTGCACGGGAGCCGTCGCTCCCTAAGCAACACACAGAAGCCTCTGCAAACAATCTTGAAGAGACCTCTTAAATTTGTTTTGTGTGGAGAAAGAAAGGCAGGAAAAAGCTGGCATAAGATAACAAGTGAGCATTGCCTCTGCGGGTGTTCAGTTGGACACACTTGCGCAGATCATCGACAGTTTGCTGAAGCCGCACTATTTTGTCTTCCAATGAACGGATTATGGTTTCAGAGGCCTCTTTTCCCTGAAAGATGAATGGCTCATCTCCGGTGTATGGGCAGGTCTGCCTGTCATCGTGCACGAACGGAACCCCCAAGCTAACGCGAGAACTTGAACAGGTCGATTCCTGGGAACCTGCGGCCGTCCCGAACGTGTAACTCAGTTTCATGGAGATCCATGATGCCCAAAAGAATAAAGACAGCGGGAAAAATCCCATGGCTAAGAGGCGAAACGGAAGAATTACGCCAGTCGCTCAAAGTACACACATGTAGCGAAATGAGTGCCTACCTTGCAACTCCATTAATGCCACTCCACCTCACATATAGGTGCAGGCTCTAGTTAAATCACAAACCTTGCTGAAAACATATTAAAAATCAAATTTATATTATTCAAGAGGGTGAGGATTTCTGAACATAAGCACAACTGTTCTCGTCAGCTAAACGCGTAGCCGCGCTATGCAGACGGGCTCACCAGCCCCATCATTTCGTCTGTGCCTTGTTACATTCAAGGCAAAACCGCCAAAATTGCTTAATTAAATGCGCTCACTTCTGATTATGCTTACTCGTTTTGGGTTAGTTTGACCTCTTCCATAAATTTCAGAGGGGATACTTCTCGGCGCCACGCAACGGGGCTCACAGAGTCATCCTGCCTCAAACGACTAGAGACTAAGGGGAAGCTTCTGGTCAGTAAACAATTTTTATTTACATATAACGAGGTATAAACACGTAAAAGGGCACCAGGCAACTGTTTTCAATAGATTTTCGTCCATCTGCATCATGCACGGGTCTGCCAGCCTGGTGCCGACTGACCCGCTGGTGTCACGGCAGTTGTTCTATAGAGATGTCTACAGCGGAATCATAGTCATACTCTTCTATCTTAGCGGAGGGCTGTCGTGGGCTGAAATGGAAAGAAATTAATTCAAATAACTCTCCCAGAACAAATAGCAGCAGGTTGCTGAGCTCTCCTCCAGCCTACAGATTTTCCAAACAGAACGGCCTTGTGTGGAGAGAAGTGAACTGCCTGCAGTGAGTTGCAACAAGCCTGCTACAACCACCCGTTCAAGCATATCCAAGCTCCCCCTTTTGGTGTACGCTCTAAAGCTGTAGTCAATTTCTAAACACTTACTTTGCCCTCGATAGCCAGTCTGCACGTGAGTACGAATATACGTGCCAACTTCAGACAAACCACGCAGCATCTGAATCACACTCTCTAACCCAACAGCGCATGATCTCCTGCGCCTGATATATCAGAACACAGCAAGGGATGGGTGGACTGAGACAAGGGATCCCTCCGCACCTGCTGCTGCAGCGCGTTCGTCATTGGTTCCCCCTGCTCTTGGTTGTATTGTTGGAGTTCATGCGAATCAGTATTCGGCTTCAGCGATGCTTTTCCTCGTGCTTCGTGGGGAGCTGCTGGTGCAACAGTTGTTGCTGCTAGTGCTGCTGTTTCTGCTGCTTTTGCTGCGGTTGCTCTTGCAGTTGGTGTCGCTGGTCCGATCATTGCTGTTCTTGCTTTCGGTGGTGCTGCTGCTTAGAATCATATTGCCTCTTGTCTCGTTTTCGTTATTGTTGATTATTCCCCTGAAGCACCTAAATATCAATAAACCTTAGCGAGGGGCTGCTGGTGGAGCCCTCCGCATGCCAGATTGTCGCTGCCGTTATTGAATGAGCCGATGCTGCCGGAGACGCTGCTGTACTTGTTTCTGCTGCTGTTGTTGCTTCTGCTGTTGCCGTTGCTCCTGCTGTTGCAGCTGCTGCTGACATTGAGTGCATGAGCTGTGGCAGCCGGCGCTTGCCACAGCTCAGCGCGCCAATCCTTGCTGTCTGCCTGGGTTAGGCGCCGCTCCTTCATGTGGGCACATCAAGCTAATCAAAAATAAGCCTAGGACATCTAGAGCTCAAAATAAGTCAGCGGGTGAAGCAGCGATGCGATAAACCCCAAAGGAGGGGACCAAAACAAAAAAATAAAGGGCTGGCAGTATTGCCAGCGGCAGCGCAGAGCCATACGTAAAAGGAGAGGGATAGATTCAAGTTATAAATAAACAGTGCCCAAGAGGGCATACATAGAAAAGGCACTATCTCCTGTACCCACGTCATAGAGAGACAGAGAGACAGAGAGAGAAGTGTGGCCCACTTTTATAATGCGCTGTGCAGTCGCCGTTGTTGAATCACAAATGGCCCGTGTAAGTTTCTGAGGAACTGTTTAGACAACTAAACCATCATGCACTCTATTGTGTTAACGGCCTACGGGTTGTTTTACACCTGTCTACGGTGTCACACCCCAGCCGTTCCTTTCCACAAAGGCGCTGCTCCTATTTTGTGGGCCCAGATCGAGGGAATATCGGAGATTTCCTGAACCCTTTCAGAAGGTCGGCATTAATGGTATGGCAATGCCTCAGGGTTGGATTTAAACATACAGGGCACGTCAAGGCGTTGACAGGAGAATGACGACCGTTGCATAACTTGATTCTTCGGCTGCTCGCCTTGTCGCGCGCGTTGCAGATCATGCGGATGCACTAAAACCAACTTGTCCTCGCTAAAAAACACTGTCAAACGCCAGCCTCCGTATCTTTTTAATGGCTTGCCCGTGCTTTCTTTATACGTTCCCGTAGTGCAGCAAGGTGGATATGGAAGTCTGCAACTGCGGGTGTACGACAATGGCTACAAGCAAGTAGCTCCAACTTTGATTCGCATAATGGTGTTTGGGTGTCTAAATAGGAGGCGTGAAAGCAGTGGGACGAAGAGTGCTTTATTGTATTAGAAAACCATCTACAATGAAGGGACTCAAGCCATTTTCATAAACTTTAATGCGTATAGTGTATATTGAGCCCCGTATGCTGCAGGATCATGCTATTTTTGGCTTCAGATTGTGCTTCTCCCTGCAGATGTTTTACGGCGTTCATGTAATGGTTAGTATTACCCAGCGTCATGAATTCTCACCAGAATGCGCCAACTACCTTTGGGTGCACAACACCAGTAGTTCGGCCTTGGAGCTTCCACTCCCTCTACTGTAACTGAGCTCGAACAGGTGATGAAAGGCGTGTTTTCGGGGGTCTACCCAGAACAATATAAAAGATATCAGCCTCTGGGTGGTGGTAAAATAGGAAATTTGTAAAGACGTCCATCGAAAACCGTCTAGGAATTGGAAGACTCTGCAAGACTCAGGCTTTTTTGAGCGGTCCGAGGTCTCTATGCTTAATTATCAAAGAACTGAAGCCGTATTCGTTGGCAGACCACAACAAGGGGATTTGCTACAGGATCCACTGTTATGTTGCCCCCGAAGTTGAACGCTAAAGCATACTCGTTAACATTGAGCAACACTTCTGTATGAAACGAAACTGATATGCATAGTCGGCAGAGTCCACGACTTGCCCGAGAGCACAGTAGATCTCCATCCATGTGGCAGTGCGTCGTCCGTTGTTGAATGTGGCAAGAAGCCACACACGAGCTCCTAAGGAGTAAAAGCAGCACCATTTGGACACGAAGAAACCCATCTCAGATTAATACAGCTGCAGAACACAATGATTAACCGGTAGGATGCCAGCAAGGAGTGCGTCAGCTACCAAGGTGGTGATATCCATGATATATTGACTATGAATTCGTACTGCGTGGGACGGCAAAGCTGCAGAGCAAATCTTTCATTTAAAAACCCGTATTCAGGTGTATCAGGGATTAATAAACGGTTTTAACAGTGGAATGCACACCGTGCACGTAGTATCAAAACCCTTTACTCCTCACCAGACCGCGTGGATCTCATTCCTGCAAACTCGGTGCCTCTCTCTTAACGCTTAACGATGAGAGGAACAGGAGGTTATTGGGTGCTTTTCCGGAGTTGTCTGCCTGCTCTGAGGTCATCACGCCCACTGCCGTGCTACTGGCATCCTCTGCAAGGAAAGGCGTGTCGGGATCAGGGAGGGCAATAGCTGAAAGGGATGGGAAGTGCCTGAGGGGGCTCGGGGAAGCTTCTTCTTTGGTCTCCGTCCAATTAAACTATTTGTCGTGCTTGAGTACAACCACTAGAGGGGCGTCGATACGAACGAATCTAGGGATGAAACCATGGTTGCGCGATGGCAAGCTAAGGAACGTCTGAGCTTCGGGGGTTCTTGAGAGGGAAATTGACAACCTCCGAATGTTTCTTATCGCCAGCGGATCTGATACGACTCTTGCTGCAGAGTCACGGAACCCCAATTGGCCAGTAACTCTGCACTAAAAATAACACTCGTGTTGTTCTGTCGACCACAGATTTCCATATTGAAGTTGTAGCGGAGGTCACAGAAGCTGCAAGTGATGGGGGACATTCCGGCGGGAAAAGACGCCCTCCGCCCACTTACAAAGCCATTCAGCCATCACTGATTGGGCACAAGAAATAGTAAGTTGCCTGCATGCATGCATATTTACTAAAGTATTTGCTGGGGCTTGTGTGGAAAACAGTAATGTATCTATCCTGCGGGTGTATTAGAATCTGAAAAGCTCATCAGCAAACTCGGCAAGCGATGAAGTAGTTCGTCTGCCTTGGGCATCCGAAACTTGTGTTTCATAATCGATGGATTGTGTTCTGGGTTCACAGCCTGCGCGTCCATGAGGTGCTACTACGTATAACAGCAGCCTCGAATTTATATTAAAAGGGCTGCAAACTACACTACAGTCAGCAGAATGAAGATAAGAGCTCCCAAAGGGCCATAGACCTCCCATCCAGTTCCCAGTTGCCATGGGCGTAGCGCCACAGGGGCCTGAGGAAGCTTTTGTATTAAATTGTTAAACGTAAGTGTTTACTCCAACCTCACTAATAACCCGCATGCGTACAAGAGGAAACATCTGTACGAACATCAGAAAAACCAGACATTTTGATGGTTTTATTTTCAGTTGGAAGAAAGAAACCTCTTTAACTAGGCTAACTCGAATTTATCGTATCAGTCCAACACATGTCTACCTGTTCTAACTATCAGCCTCGACTATCAATGTGGCCGCAGTTCGTTTCAATTCCCCCCAATCCCCCCATATCTAAAGCCATTACATCCTTTATTGTAAAGAGGTAATCCTCTTTCTTATATTTTTTTATCTTAAATATTTTGATTCGGTTGCAGCTTTCGAATCTCACCAGATAAGATGAAGGACTCGTGTACAAAGTGTTGAATAGCCGTTCCATAGGAGCAAAATCAAGCGAACAGACTGGAGATCATACAATCAGAGTAGCAATCAAACACAAAATTAGATAAACATACAAACGGACATAGCACACAAGCAAATGCACTGCCATGAATAACCGAAGGAATCTAACCTTCCTTGTGAGTGATGCTACTCCTCAATTCAACATTCTCACCTTAAAACAAACACCATAGATACTACTGGAGAGAAGTAACAAACAGTTGCTGCCAGTCTGAGGTGCCTAGGGCCCCTCCGACGGGGCCCCAGGGCACCTAGCACGGGGGGTCCCCAAGAAAGACAGTGGGGGGCCCCCCACTGTCTTTCCTTGGGGGCCCCCCCTGCTATTTCTGTGGCGGTGTCGGCTGCTGAGTGAGTTTACAAATATTGCGCTGCCTTGAGGCGCAATAGTTTTAATTTACAGGAAATTCTGAATGCTTACACAGAGAGAACAACTCATTTTTTATCTAGTTTCTTTTCTGCTGTATCTCGAGTGTCTGTACACTGTACGCCCGCGAGATGGCAGCCGGAGCGGCTCTCCTCCTCCCTTCCGCAGCGAAAAGCCCCCTCAATTTAATCGAAAATAACAACTTGGGGGGAATAAAACAAAAGCCCAGCGATAATAATAAAACACATTGTCGATAGACCCTCTACATCTGGAGAGGCGTATACCGCTGTACTTAGGCTGTGACCTTGGTTGAGGGTTTAGGGTTTAGGGTTTAGGGTTTAGGGTTTAGGGTTTGAAATTCAAGACGACACATCGTGGGGGTTTTGCAGGGTGGCAATTCCTCCGTTGGCCTGGAGCCCTCTGGGGTTTAGGGTTTAGGGTTTAGGGTTGTGGTTAGGGTTTGGGGTTTAGGGTATAGGGCGCGTGCGCCCTAAACCCTAAACCCTGTCTTTCGTGGCACCATGCATACGATGACGACTGCCAGTCCTTCTTTGGCATTTCTACCGAAACTGTCTCAGCAACATCAGCCGCAGCAACAGCAACAACAAAAGCAACAACAACAGCAGCATCACCAGCAGCAGCAGGGACAGGGAAGGCCTGCATGCGTCTCTGCCTTGGTTGAGGGTAGCTTGTTGATGTGTACATCCACTAAGGACAGCAGCAGAAACGAGGGCATGAATTCTCAGGGTTTCGAAGGGTTGGGGGGGCCCCCTGGGGCCCCCCCAACCCTGCCACACGGGGGGCCTCCTGGGGCCCCCCGTGTGGGCGTTGTCTGCCGTGCCTCTGTGCCGATGTGGCGGCGTCTGCTGCCTTTGCTAGGAGGGTTTGCAGTTAATGCAGTGTTGGGGTGTATGTACAGCTTGGGCCGCCTGATGCCGTACACGAGCTCTTATATGAGGGAGCAGGGCCGCAGCAGCACAAGACACGCCGAGTTGGGCTGGATATTTACAGCTGGTGAAGCTCTTAGATTATTTTAGGGTTTAGGGTTTAGGGTTTAGGGTTTAGGGTTTAGGGTTTAGATTGTTTTAATAACTTGCTTCAAAGGAGGCGCAGCAACGACGTTGCATGCATCTCTTTGTTTATTGTTGGGGTGTATGCTCACCTTTGTCTTGTTTTGCATGCAAATTAATATCTGTATGAATATCAATTCTTTGGGGTTGTTGATTTGTCTTGATGATAATCTCCGTTGTCTTCTTTCTTTTGATGTTTGTCTCCTTCTGTCTCTCGTGCTGTATTTTCCTGATTCCTCTTGTTGCTCCTTCGTTGCAGGGCTTGGGGTGTACGTACACTGCGTGCGTGAGCCGCTGCTGCTGCTTCTGTTGGCGTGTCTAGGCGCCTTTGTTTGTTTAGAATACACGCTTAGGGGTTGAGGCTGAGGGTTTAGGGCTTGTATGGTTTCTAGGGTTTCTAGGGTTTCTAGGGTTTAGGGTTTGTTGTGTGTATGCAGCTCTGACCTCGATGTGCTTGTCTATGCCATGGGGGATGCGACTCCAACGGCGTTTGAGTGTTTCTCACTGTTCGTTTCTGGGGTGTATGCTCACCTCTGTCTCCTTTCTGCTGTCTGCTACATGCTGCAACTGTCTCTGGGCTCTCAGCCTCCTTTGCGGTTGCGGCTGTGGCTTAGCTGTGGGGTTGGCGGGGCCTTCTCCTGTTGCTGCTGCTTATCTGTGAGGAGAGGCAAAGCAATAAAAACATTCTATACGTTGTATTGTCTCTTTTGTCTTTGTCTGTGTTTATATCTGTCTCTTTGTTGCTGTCTTCTGCGGTGTATCTGCTCTTCTCCGTGCTGCTGTCGACGTCTTCGCCCCTCTTTCTATCTGTCTCTCTTCCTCTCTCTCTCTCTTCATCTCTCTCTCTCTCTCTCTTCCTCTCTCTCTCTCTCTTTCTGTCTGTCTTTATATTTGTCTGCGTATTTGTATTCGTGTGTGTGTCTTTGTCTCTGTCTTTGTCTCTGCCTTCACATCGTTGTCTCTGTCTTCGTATTTGTCGCTGTCTCTTTGTTTTTTTTTCTTCATTGTTTTTCTTTTTGCGAGGTGTACAGACAGCTGAAATAAATATATTTGGGGGGGTTTGCCTGTGTGGGGCTCCTTAAGTTTTTCTCCTTTGTCTTTCTGTTGCTCTTTCATATTTTGTTTCTGTCTATCTTGATGTCGCATCACCTCTTGCTCTGTGCTGTTGCTGCTGCTGCTGTTGCTGCTGCTGCTGTTGCTGCTGCTGCTGCTGCAGGGCCTGGCCGCAGCACAAAGGCCTTGCTGCTGCATTCGTCCTGTCAGGCATCAGCGCCAGTCCCCTCATGTTTGACGCCCTCGAGGTTAGCGGCCCTCCTCCCTGTGGCTGTTGCTGCTGCTGCTGCTGCTGTTGCGGCTGCTGAGGTGTACATACACTTCGCAAGCTTCATTCCCGCTGCTTGCAGCCACACAGCTACTTGCAGGATCAAAGCGATAAAATAGCCTTCTTATCTGCAGTTTCTGCTGCTGCTGTTGCTGGTGCTGTTGCTGCTGTTGTTGCTGTTGTTGTTGCTGCTGCTGCTGCTGTTCAGCTGTTTGTGGTGAATCCACAGCGGGTAGAGTTTGCTGCTATTCCCTACCCCGATCATCCCTATGAACGTTATCTAGAAGACAGTGCCGTGCTGAAGAGGGTCCCTGCTTTTTTCTGGGGTTTAGGCTGCTGCTGTCTGCTGCTGACGCCTGCGGCGCTGCTGCTGAATCTGCCCAAGCCCCTCGCCCAACCCACAAACACACTCCGCTACAACTGCTGCTGCAGCAGCTGCAACAATTGCAGCAGCAGCAGCAGCTGCAGCTGCAGCAGGTGC
>OY986948.1:2306426-2308926 GCA_963920595.1 Eimeria praecox
CATTTCTTTCACACATGTGCTGGGGTGTACGTACACCTGATGCCAGACAGTATACGGTGTCTGAAGAGCAACAGCTGACACGGCGCACAGCAGTAATCATACATGCATGCAGCGAAAACAACGACTTGAGAAGGCCACGTCTCGCTGCTGCCGTTAACTGCTGTTGCTGTTGCTGCTGCTACTGCTGCAGTGTACGTACAGCTGGCTGCTAATACAGCCGAGCTTCGGCGAGCAGACAAGCAGCCATAATGGCTATTCAAGCTCTTCCTTTATTGAAGAATGAAGAAGCAAACATGCATGCATGCAAATACACCTGCCTGCATGCAAATACACCTGCATGCATGCGAACACACCTGCATGCATGCATGTATAGATGACAGTGCATTGAAGGGTTTGACAGCTTAGTGTTTATCTCCTATGTTTAAGAATTAATTTAGGGTTTAGGGTTTAGGGGTTAGGGTTTAGGGTTTTGATTTTGTTTGAATATCTTCCTTGTGAGTTGAAGAAGATGAAATGGCTTTCGTATTTCTAATCGAGAAAAACGAATACAAACAATGAATAAACCATTTGTGTTTTCTCTTAACTTATTGTAGTACATTGTAGTATATATATATATATATATATATATATATATATATATATATATATATATAATATCAAGTAGAATATCAACAAAGGAGCTAAAACCATTATGTATATATATATCTCCTTTGAAAACCTCAACATAAATACTATTTATTCTAAGATATTTGCAGCCCCAGCAGGCTCAGGGAATCTCCATAGATTGAGAGGGCGTTCGGGTCCTACTAGACCATGTTCTCGAGCATATACCTCCATAAACATCCAAATTAACATATGCTCTTCAGCAGCAAGTATAGCGGTTCCTCTCTCTGCACTAAGCCGAAGCCTTGAACGATGTGCATTAATTAATGGTAGAAGGATGGCAGCCATTTCTTGTAAATGTTGTTTTGATGGGCTTTGCATACTATAATGTAATGTCATATGAGCCTGTAATGAAGGGAATAAACCCTTTACAAGGGTTAAGCAAGTGCTGCTATTCAGAGGAGTTAGAGAAAGAGGAAGCCCCACAGATACAGCAGCAGCCCCTTCTTGAAATGCATGCGCTAAAGATACAGCACGTGAGGGGCTTGCTGCTGCATCCATAACTGTCTTTGCAGCATATTGTAGAATAGTCTCTAGATCATCTTCTGTTAGATTTTGTCCTGCAAATGCTTCTTCTATTTGTACAGATAATTGTTGTTTCTCTTCTTCATTTAGAGGCAATAACCCTAATTTATTACTAATTGTTAAATCCATTAATGAAGCAAGAGCATCAACAGTAGATTTTGTAGAAAGTAGATGTTTATTATATATTTGTAATCCTAATAAACCCGGCAAACAACTAATTTGTCTTTTCTTCAATTTACCTAATTCTAACATCTTTGTTTGTAATGCATCTTTCAAACTTTTCACTGGTAATGAACCATGAGGTAGGCGTTTGATAATAACTAAATCCGCTATTTCATCTTCTTCTTGTAATATTGTAGACAAATGTGCTTCTATAGCAGCAGCTAATTCAAACCCAGAGAGAGGAGATAATAATATAAATTCCGGGATTAAACGACGATATAAAGAAGATATATGATCCGCTGCTAATAAACACATACGCCGAAAATCATCTCTATTAGAAGAATATGATAAACACCCCTCAGACATATCTTCTATACCTCTACTATCTGAAGCAGCAATTAAACCACCATATGCAGATACAATGCGATCTACAGAAGAACTCACAGATAAACCTCCTGCATCTCCTACGCTGTTGTTGCTGTTGCTGCTGCTGCTGCTGTTGCTGTGGCTGTTGTGGTGCTGATGGTTGTTGCTGTTGCTCTCATTGTTGTTGTTGTTGTTGCTGCTGCTGCTGCTGTTGGTGTTGTTGCTGCTATTAACGATGCTGCTGATATTGCTTGTGTTTATTCCTCCTTCGGCTTCATTGTTGTTGCTGTTATGGTTGCTGCTGCTGCTGCTGTTGCTGCTGTTGTTGCCTGTTCCTCCTTCTGCTTCTGCTTCAGCCTTTCCGCTAGCAGCAGCAGCAGCAGCAGCAGGAGCAGCAGCAGCAGCAGCAGCAGCAGCAGCAAAGGGACCAAAGTGGAAGCCTCCCCACGGTATGTCTGGCGGTTCAGCAGATACAGGAGTATTGCATGCAGCCTTTGGGGCGAAAAGAGATAGAAACGCTGTTGAAAAGGAGAAAAGAAAGAGAAATAATTTAATTAGAAGCTGCATATTCCCTCGAAGATATTATTTGTTTCGAATTAAAATAATATTTTATATCGTCTTCTTTCGCTTATGGAGGTAGCATAAAAGATATACAAATATTATATAAATCAATACTTCTTTCTTTCATAAAGACAAACATAGACAAAAAATAAAAAGAAATATAAATAAATAAATTATTGAAGTGTATACACTTCAAGCAAACTCAACATACACCCCAAATCCT